>JAACYV020130560.1:0-10157 GCA_009936425.2 Chrysaora fuscescens
ATCAAAGAAACACATCAAGTAGAATAAATTATGAATTACCAGGTTTTCTCCACGGCTTCTCGTCAGTTCCAAGATCGATGTCATACTCGTATATGGAGACGTTATTAACAGTGCCAACAGCCTCAATATCAAGACGTTTTGCATCACCCACAGCACCTAGGAGTAATCAGACAATTCTTAATATCATAAAAGCATTGAACACCACTCCTACCCGTTATATGTACCTTGAAGTTGTTCTGTAGAAGTTTCTTTCTCACGCCTAACATAAATGGTACTTTCTGATTAACAAGCTGTATCACACAAGCTGCAGTTGTTCTTCACAGATGCTTTTAAAAGTGTTAGATGTTATGACGTTAATTTCACACGTAACAATTGCATTATTTCTTAAATGTTGCGATAAAAAAGATGCAACAGCAATGACGACTACAAATATTTGTTGGCCTTCAACAAGAACAAAAACTAGTTTACAGTCTTAATAAAATAGAAAAAACAATTTACAAATTTTTAACAATAAAAACACACCTGCAGCCGGCTTGACAGCTGCAGCACCAGCAGCTGTTCCTCCTTTTGCAGCCCAGTTAACACCAGCACCAAATGGAGCTCTGAAATAGTAAAAAAATCAGCTTCCATTTTACCACAACTTCAATTAACAAAGTAATAAGAAGTATTTTCAAGCTGGAATCAATAACCCAACTCTGCATCTATATATCTCTGTAGCTGTATTAGTATCTGGGTCCTTATTTGTATCTATAGCAGTTTTGTATCTGTATCTGTATCAGTATATCTGTGTAACTATATCTGTGTTATGTTTTCCAGTATTAAGCTAAGTCTCATTTACTGTTGTTTAGTTCGCCACAGAAAAAGAGATTGAGGATACAGAGTGACAGTTGCTCTTCCACAGTGCATCAGAATACTATATGTTGTAAAATTTAGCAAAAAATTGATATGGTTGATTCCTAGACCCTCAAGCAAACTTCACCCCACCATAAACACCACACAACATCTTTGGGAGTCCTTTATGCTTACTTTGAAGGTTGTCACTGCAGGAGGGTCGTTTACATAACAGGTGGTTCTTTTACATGCAAATTAAGGTTATGGGGCCATCATAAACGGTTTTTCAGTCTCTATTATTCCTCTTACTTTTTCATACTAGCTTTCTGCACAGTTTCAGACATTATTCTACTTTATTCTACTTAGTGTTCTCACCCATATGCTCCAGCAGTATTAACTTCATCTATTGTTACTTGAACGTCATCATCATCATCATCGTCATCCTCTTCCTCGTATGATTCTTCATCTTCGTTTTCCTGCGAATGGTAAACAGCATAAGTAACTGGAACTTTTGACTTAACAGGCTTATATGGAGTTCAGTTCTTATTTTCAAATTTGGTAGAATTGGTTCATTAGAAAAGAAGAGCTCTTCATTCTATTCAATTCAAATCAAAATTATTCATAGGAAATAAACAGAATACAATAATATTATATGAG
The DNA here is from genome assembly GCA_009936425.2 of Chrysaora fuscescens. Classification (NCBI taxonomy): domain Eukaryota; kingdom Metazoa; phylum Cnidaria; class Scyphozoa; order Semaeostomeae; family Pelagiidae; genus Chrysaora; species Chrysaora fuscescens. Next base: position 1,489 of record JAACYV020130560.1, read on the forward strand.
CCTATGTAGCCTAGGCTGTTTACTATTCCATGCTTAGGGTCCAATCTAATGATCTCCCATTGTAGCAATACTCCCAGAGGTACCAATCAAGGCAATGCAGTCTTTAGACTTTCTAATAGTGTCAAGCTATTTTTTTATCATGTCTACATAAAAATTAATAAGCCTAAGCTACCTTTCATCAAACAAAGTATACTTACATCTGCAATGTTCTCTTGAGAATCATCCTCTTCTTTAGAAATTGCATTTGCTGCTGAAACAAACGATTCAGCTTCTGGATCTAACCTAAAATATTGGGAAAAAAATACTTTTAACATAATTTTTTAAAAGTGAAAAGACTTCAGATTTTTCTGAAATATTCATAACCATAAAGTAAACAAAGGTAGATGGGAAACATATGTCATACTTCTTTTCAATTATTTCTGCTATCCCATCTTTACTTTCTACAAAAGAGCAATAATAAAGGATCAGTAGGCAGAAGATTGACAACAAAACATTTGCATTTTCTTTGGATATTACAGTAGTACAGTACTGGATTTTGCATGCCAGACTCAATTGATGCTACCATTTCGATAATCCCTAGATTTGAACTACTTGTTCGTCCACTATGCATTTGGTGATAACTTTTCTTCACAGTCACAACTGCAAATAAATATATATATATAAAGCTCTTTTACAAAAATAAAGCCTTTTGCAAACACTGCATTTTGGACAAGAATTAACATCATGGTCAAATCCATTTTTCTGCCTTCAATTGAATTGCACAAAGGATTTGAGATTTGACAAGAAAGTAATTGGTCATTATTACTAACATTACCATCATTATTAAATTATCTACTGTTGGCTTGCTATAGCATCTAATATAACAAATACCAACATACATAACCAGCAAGCAAGTAATCAAGCACTGATTATAGCGGTTGAGACTTAGCTGGTGATACAAACTACTCTGACGAGATGCTCAGAACCCATGATCTTATGGACATAGCCATGTATCTACTCAAGATTGTCCAAGAGTTCTATTCTAGACAATCAAAGAAGAAAGAAACTGGAAGTATTATCAAAGAATACTGTTAAAATTTAGGTTAATTGCCAGACAGAAAAAGGTGACTTTATTCTTGGACTCAAACACATCAGATGGATGGAGGGAATGCCTCAGTTTATAATGAAGAGAAGAACAGGAAAAGCAGATTAATCAATATGAAACATCCATTCTGTCCTATTTCCACCATGCATCAATATGCTGAAATATGGTTCAAAAACGTCAAAGAAAGCATAAAATGCTTTGCACAATAACCAGCCAGATGCACGTCTATTGAAGCTTTAGACTTTTTGTTGATCCTAATATTGCACAAGTAGAAAAAAACATTGATCTCTTATGCAATGATAAGAAATAATGATAATATTAATAATGATAATAAATAATATTATAAATAAGGATAATAATAAATAATATTTTACAGAAACATGGCCCTATTAGAATTTCGAAACCTTGTCATGACAAACATCATTAATCATGCCTTCCACAAAACAGCATTAATCATGCCTTCCACAATTGTACCTAATAGTTGTACTACCCATAAACAGCCAGTCTGGAAAATTGGGCAAGTGCAAACCCTAGAAATTTTTTTATATTGTTTTTGCACATATTTGATAAGGGGGTGACCTGAAATGACGCCATTAACAGGGCATGGTCAGGAAGAAACATGTGACCTGAAAACTCCGGTGTGTGTTTCTTTTTTACCAAATTTATTTACATTAAGAAACAATAATTTTTCGATTTTGAGCCAGGAGGAGCAATTTTCGGAGGAGCAATGGAGGCAAATTTGCCTTTTTTGCAATGCGCAACACAATCTTACCAAATAGCCCCTCTTCAGTGACCCAAATCAATATCATTCGACTCTTTTTTTTGTTTCATCAAAGTTTACTGATTTAGTTCACCTAAACCTTCCAAAAAACCCAATGAATGAGGAAATATTCGCAGTGCACACCCAAGATCTCTTCAAAAAAGGCAATACATTCGAAAAAGGCAATACATTCCAGACCGGATAAACAGTGCTTCTGAACTCTCAAGGAGAAACTACTGATTAATGCTATTCAATACCTCCTTTTTGATGTAACCTAATCTGGATCTTTTCTACATTTCCTTGGAATTACAGCAATCTAGCACATCCTCTGCTCACATTTCTGTGTTAGAGCATTGGGGATTGCTCAAACCTACAGTACAATCTTTCTCTGTGGGCTTTTGAAATGTTTAGTTCTTGTAAAGCTGAACCTAAAAATCTGAGTTCATTTGTAGGCATTCAATTTTTTTTTCATTTTGAAGGATGGTGGACCAGCTTACAATAACCAAACATTTTGTGATACCAGTCAAGGCGGCAAAAAAAGGCCTAGACTTAAGACTGCTACTACAAGAAAAGGCACTAGACAAGGCTGGTAACTGGTAAATTTCAATACTACAAAAGCTGATTTTAGTTTCAAAACATGCAAGAAACAATTTTGAAAGTAAAGCCTTCAAAGACTGTGATTGCTCACCTCCATTTTCTCCATAAAGGTATTTTTCATCATCGTCTATTTCAGCAGCCATGATGCATGCTCAAAGCGAACCGAGACACTTAATGCAACTGAATTGAATGGAGTTGCCTCGCTTTCTTCCTTAATCTCAGCCTCAGTTTGGTAAGAGACGCTAGGGAGGAGAATTTCCTGATGTTGAGTTGAAATTTCTTTTTATTCCTTTCTGAAAATGGTGGAGAAAAGGAATACGGGAGTTCCCGAGGGATCAGAATCAAGAGTTTCTAACCATGGCATAACTGATGTTGGTGAATGGAATGAAGAAGAATATGTTGTCGAAGCACCTATAGGTACATTTATCAGCTAGCTTTATTCCCTTCTTAATTTCTCTCGTGATTTAGTCATTGTTTTTCTTCAGGTGAATGTGTAAGTATTTTTCCTCATCGTTATCAATCGGTTTTGATTGCCCTTCTCTTATCTGCGATTGCCTTCTTTTTTTTTAATTTGTGTGATTTTCTCGCAAACTTGAATATAAGATATTGGTAAGTTTTTAGTTTATTTTTAAGGAAAGAAAGTTAAACTCTGGAACACCATCTAGGTTAGGACCCGAATCGTGAGATCGTGAAAATACTGCCCTCTTCCAGCTGCCAGCCGGATCCTATGATATACTGTTTACCACAAGAACATGCCAGGACAGAGTCGTCAATTCTGAAAAGTGCGTTGAGAGCAAGGTCCAACTTTTTTATTAGTATGCTTTCAATGCATAGTTTCCCAGTAAAAACGATGTTATATTTGGGCGTTTGTTGAGTTTGTTATTTTCAAGGTTGTTTGTGAATGATTCTGACCTGCTAAATCATTCTAAACTAAATTATTTTAATTCTAAACAGCTTTTTCTTTTTAATGCTCTGATCTGCCTTAATGATGATTTCCTCCGCTATCCTACTATATTTATTTCCTCAGTTATCCTAAAAGATCAATCTCTCCTCTGCAGCAGGAAATATGTGATTGAATTTCTTAATTGTATAACATCTGCTTTTTCTTCTTGCCGCCTCTATTTGCAGATTTGCACATAACATCAAACATTTTTTCAATAATGATCAATTCAGTAAATAGATCAAGATTAAGTAAACACAACCAGGATGGTTTGTGTTCTCTCAAGACTATTTTGTTTGGTTTTTAAATCTAATAAAATTAAGATTTGTAAAATTATTGGACCTGATTGAATTATTGGTCCTGATTAAATTATTGGTTTCTGATTAAGACTTTCCCTCAATCTCTTATGGTGCTAGAAACCTTTCAATCATTTATAAAACTACTATTTTAATTACAAATTTTTAATTTGAAGACAAGTGCTGTGGCTGGCTTTTTATTTTTAAGAATATTTTACATCAAAATGAAAAATGTTCTTCTTGATTTAAAGAATCTATTTGTCCTTTACATCACCAAGAAATCATGCCAGTTTCTGATGAATATTTTCTAAATAGGATGCTTTGATAGTGAAATGTTTCCTTTTGATATTGTTCTATTAATCCCGTTAATATTGCCTTGAATTGTCACTAAGTTTACTTCATTATTAGATAAACTGGGCCCTGTTGGAAGATGGGTTAGAAATCGTCTACTTGCTAGTATTCTTATTGGAACTCCTGTTTTGGTTGCAGTCCAGGTAAAAAAGAATTTCTATCAAAATATTTTATACATATATACAATTATTATTAAAAACACCCTTTGTTAGAAAATGGAGGTTGAGATTGGCAAAAATTAAGCAACTCTTAAGGAACTATTCGGGCTGAGATACACAATGAAGGTATTTAATTGTAGCTGATTTTGCAAACTTGAATGCTGAAAACTTTTGCCTTCTTGATAAATCTTTTTAATCTTAATTAAATATATCCTAGCATGTGAATTATAGCTTGTGACAATGAATTGGATAAGGAACTTGAGCCACATTTAGATAGTTATACTGAGGAACAAAAGTCTCATTTTCAAGTAAGGTTTCTTATAAAAACAATTTTCATTGTCTGATTTGTTTTGCCTTTGTGCTATAAATTTGTTAATTGTCTTTGTTTATTTGCAAACTGTCATGTATCCCTAGTGATACTTCTCTCTTGAATTCAGCAAGCACAGTGCCACAACTATCATTAGAATTGTCCCCATTCATATAAAAAACATTTACCAGAACTCATACTTCTGGAAGTGGCTATCTCTGCATTTCTGTTAAAATGGGCTTAGATCAATCACGTTTTGGGAAATATTGCTGCATTTGCTTAGGTGAAGACATGTTGTTATTTGCAAATTTTTGAAATCATCCATAAATTGTGCTGTTTACTTTTTAGCGTCGTAGACATCCTCTTGCAACAAAGTTGTTGAAGGTAGCAAGTTTGTTTGGGACAGAAGAGTTTTACAGTGCTTTAGTATGCTTTATAACCTGGTGAGAAACTTCACACAGTTATGATGCTAATCAGCATCAAAACAAATTTTATTGTTGTTTACTGTTTGAACTGTTGAAAGGAATCAGAAGGCACAGCAAGCCTTTGAGACAACTGGCCCACTAATATTAAATTACAAAAAGGATGCCTGTTGCAAAGTGTATATAGACCCAGAAAAGTGGCACATATTTCATCATTCTTGTAGCCCTAAATGGTAGTATTGGCTATGTAGAATAATGACGATGATGACTTATATATACATGTTTCAAGGTTTAAAGTTCTGGAGAACCTAAGCATGGAGAGATCTAGTTGGACTGCCACCACACAAAAAAATATTTATTTCCTTGCACCTGGGAATTTTCATTTATTTTTTAACTCTCTACTTGTTATAAACCAGAAAGTGGGTAAAACATATAAATTGGATAAAATACTATATGTCCCTATTTATTGCCCTTTTAGGATAGTCGATATTCGTCTTGCAAGACTCTGCTGCATTTTGATGGCTGTTGGATTCTATTCTGCAAATTTCCTTAAGGTATTTCAGTAGCAATATTAATAAATGATATTTTTATATTTTAAAATGGGACTTTTGTACCTGATCTCTGGAAAATTCAATTTTTTGCAGTTTTGCACTGAACTATCTTATCATTCATTGCAAGTATCACATTTAATCAAAAGTATTTGAATCTGATCAAGCATCATTCTTTTCAATTATCATCTCTTTCAATATTATCTCCAACATTTTTCTCAACAGAACAGTCTGTGTCTCCCAAGACCACCAAGCCCACCAGTTCAACCTTTGGAAAATTCTTTCCAAACATGGTAAAAATAAACTGTTTTACTCTTTGTTTTTAATATAGAGTATGGAATAATATCTATACTGTTTGTCAAAATTACTTGTTCTAATGCCAATGAAGGTCTTCACAATAGCATCATTTTTTCAGGGCATTACCTAGTCATCATGCTGTATTGGGTGTGATAATTCCGTGGTATGTTTGTTTTTTTATCTAAAGTAGAACTTGGCTAAATTTAGCTTGGTAGGGCAGAAATCACAAGCATTTATGCAATCAGTTTGCAGTACTGGAAGAGCCAACTGATGTATCAAAAACTTATTTTCTCCCAGAAATGTATTCTCTCAATAAGCTACATGCTAGGAATTTCAATCAAACTACAAAAAGAATTTTAAAACAAATTTTAAACAAAGCTTGCAGTTCATTTTATTGTTGCAATCAAAAACTGTCTAGATTTCATTTTGAACAATGCCAGGAAATTCCAAGTTTATTTAGTTTGGTTGGAAGAAAACAAATATAATTCACCAATCAAAATTTTGGAGCCTATGTTGCAAAATGTTTTAACTTGATGACATTGGGTTGGTTACTAAATTTTTGCAATTTAATGCAAGCTTCTTTTCCACATTTGTTACCCTTGAACTGTTGTATCTGTTGAAAAAAGGATTTTCATTTGTTTTTCCTCATCGTGTGTCTGCATATATTTTACTTTGTCAATTACTTATTTCATAATAAATTATCTCTCTGTTAAAACTTTTCAGGTATATATGGTTCTATTCGTATCTTCATTACAATCTAAGCACTATACAGTACATTGTTTTGTTCTGCCTCATAGCAAACTGTAAGACTTCTTCTATATTTTCTTATTGGTATTTCTGTTTTATCTTGTATATATCGAGAATAAGTAGATATTAAAAATATAGAGTTTGAATGACTTGCTTTTGTATTAATCTATTTATCAAAGGGTTTTTTCAAGGTATTATTGCCTATTTATTTCTTGCTTTGTCCAATTGGGTCAAATATAATCATTTTAATCTCTTCTCATCACTAAATCATATTCTAAAACGTTTGGTGGTCTTCTTTAGACAATCTCTATACATATCTATATCTGTTGTGTTCTTTTGTATCCCTGTTGTGTTTGAGTAAGTACAAAATATCAATGGGCTGACACTAAAATTAAGTAAGAGTTTTCGCCGAAGTGCAAGATAAGACTATTTGACTCTAAAAGCAAGAAAAGAAAACTAATCATATTTAATTTGACCAAAATTAAACAATTGACTCCTTTTCGGGCCTAAAATCGTTCTTTATTTAGTAAATAGCATTAAGTGTTTTTAATGGTGTCTAGATTTTATCCTTTGAAGAACCTTCTTTCGTTCAGGGTCATTTTCAGTTATGTTCAGTAGAATCTACCTTGGTGTGCACAGCCCTGCAGATGTTGTGGCTGGTAGCCTGGTTGGGTGTTTGATTCTGTCAGTCTGGTTTCGTTATGATGATATTGTTGATAGAGCTACGGCTGTTACAGCCCAAGGTACAGTTCTGTGTTAAAACGTCTTTGCTATACACACCATGCATACGAGGAATTTATTGTATAAGCATTTAGAACATTAGCATTAAACAAGCGCAGGGGCTTTTCAAAATATAAGATATTTTAGTGTTTAGTGAAGAGATTATCTGAAAACGCACTTGAGTAAGGCTCCAACGAGATCGTTCTGTCAAAGTTCTGTAATCGTTCTGGCGCTTCAAGAGCATGAAATTATCCACATCTCGTTTTTTGTTGCATTATGTAAGCATTATAGAGCATTATTTTATCAGTTACAGCAGAGTAAATTAATTTTATACGGACAATACAATAATTGACAAAATAGACACGTTTGCTTTAGGTCCTTCCTGCCTGCATTTCCCATTGAAGAAAGTTGACTGTACCAGATAATCGCTACAACTTAATTCTATTCTCCAAAACTAAAGGTCTTGAACCGCACGCAATAGAAACTCGTATAGAATGACCTTTAGTTCTGCATCTTATAATAGTTCTTAGTTCTTGTTCCTGAATCCATCAAAAATACGAAAAGGGGTCAAGCCTGCCCAAAATTAATTGTTATTTAAGTTTTCGATTGTAAGTAAATTGTTATTTTAGTCTTTGATGATTTTATTGATTTTCAGGAGCTATGGTCGTTCCGTTTTATGTCATACTAATGCTGTTTATACATCCAAGGCCCATCCTAGAAACACTGTCCTTCACTGAATCAGTAAGTTTTAAAATTCTTTGCGTTCATTTTTCTCGTGGTTTGTTAACAACACAAAATAAAAACCGCGTTGCTTCGAATAGAGATTCAGCCTGAGATGCATTCAGAAATAGAAGCTCCGCCTAAATCCTTAATAGAAGATGAAGTCACCCTCAAAGAGACGCTTGTCTCGATGTCACTGTAATGTGGCTTGTGATTTGTACGGTAAATGTCTGACCTTTCCTACCTCAAACTTTCGGATAATGACTAAAATGGCTTATTTAACTTCTAGCCCTATAGTTCATTTACACATCTGTGTACTACTGTAGCATAAGCGGGTTTCTTTAAATAGCGAAGAGAATCCCTTTAGGCTGATATTAGGCTTAAGTTCTGAGGCCTAAGCCAAGAATGACAACAACCTTTACCGTATATCCAGATTGCCAGATATCTATTCGATTCTAAATCAAGAACTCAATTTTAAGCACACATAAATTATATAACATCGACTAATGAGAGAAAACTGCGTAACATCACATAATATTGATAACAAAGACAAAAGGAACACACATTTCCCGGAAAGGGAGTTATTAATACAACAGGATTGCAGTACTAACAAATAAACAAATCATGACATATATCAGATGTGTCACGAACAGCTAAATTAATCAATACAATAAAACTAACACTCACACTACAGGGGAATCCTGGGTATTGAAAATACAACG
>JAACYV020130671.1:0-10157 GCA_009936425.2 Chrysaora fuscescens
TCTTTGAGGAAGAACATCTTTTTTTGAGGAAACAACATCTTCTCAAGACAAAATGTAGGTTGTCTAATGTTGAAGACGCTAATGTAACTCACCTCATAATAATAGCTCCATAACGGCGAAAAGAAAGTTGAAATTTGAGGTATAAAAAGACAGGACGAATCTTTCACGTTCATCTGTTAAAATTATCCTTAAAATAAATCTGAAAACTTAAATGTCATACATATCAATAAACCATTATTTGGTCATGTCAATATCTTGAATATATCATTATGTAACAGTTAATTGGATTGTTTTGTGATCGGAGCCAGCAAAGTTTTGAACGGCACATTTGTAAGTACCAGAATCAGCTTGGGAGACACTTTTCAAAATCAGCACCATTCCAACCTTCTTGAAATCGAGGTTCAAAGCATCCTTCTGAACTGAAGTCGTAGGAATTGAGCCTGTTAAAAAATAGCAAATGCCTTGATATCACCTGTAAGAATAACTAAATCTCAAAATTACCAACAACTTTGCTAAAGGTCATATAGTTACAGTTACTCTTGTCTCTTATAACAAAGAAATTAAAATTAAACACAAAAATAAACATTAAAAGCATAATAATTTGGGAAACTAATGAATAAAAAAAAGTGGGATCTACCTCCAATTTTCGTCCACATCCTCGTTGGTTCTGGAAGAATAATGCCTTGGTACAGGCAAAGTAGGTTTATTGTCTCACCAGATTGTTCAACAACCTGAGGACCTGGTAAAGTTACTGCTATCTTTGGTGCACCTATGGTAGAACAAATGGAATAGGGCTGAAACACAGCAAACGCAATCAGCAAATATTTCATCAATATTCGTTAAAGCAGACGTCCAACGTTTGAATTAAATAGCGAGTCTATACCCCCTGACCACACCGTATCGCTACAGTATTTATTAACATTCTAGATAATTCAGGGGGAGGAATCAGCGCAGGATCTAACGATATATTTCCTGACAAACACATTATACTTGCTAGCAATTTTTGCTATTATTGTGAGGCTACCGAAGCTCGAACCTGACGTAGTTGATTTGCCATAAATGACGTCAATAATTCAACTTACTATAGCATTGAGATTCATGATTAGTGCCCAGGCCGCGAGTTGTTGCTCCTGATGGGCATGGTTCACATTCTGTTGATCCATTAACTTCACTATATGTTCCCTTTGGACATTGCAGGCAACGGTCTTTGGGCAAGTTTAGACCACTAGCTGAGAATTTACCAGCCGCACATTTTTCTGAAAAAGATGAAGTGTTGCTTGTTAGATTTTTATCAGACACTGATGGACTAGTCCTTTTTATCATGATATCCCACTAACACAAATCCGCTGTATAATTAGACATCATCATCATCATCAATGCACATTCATCTGCTTGGCAGCCATCTTGCGTCTACTGTTTTAGTTCAGGCCTTTCTGTCGAAACAAACTACCCAAGTCCGTCTATATCTTAGTTTAGGTTTATCTTAGTTTTATATTTCAGTGTGGCTGTTAATTTCTTTCAACATAAAATAAGACCAAATATTGCTATAGGGGAAAAAACCGTCACTTTGGTGAAGGGCAAGCCATAGGGCTCACTGATTAGTAATCAGCAATAAGTGATTAGTGATTAGCAATCGGTAATAGAAAATCAACGATTAGTGATTAGTGATCAGTAATCAGCAATCAGTGATTAGTGATCAGTGATAGATAATCAGCGATAAGTGATTAGTGATTAGCGATCAATGATAGCTAAAAAGGCTACTATTGAGTTCTCTAGCAACAACGCTGAGTCACTTTTCAATGATAAAGGAATTACGTTATTCCTTGCTACAAATATGAAGATTGAGAAAAATACGATCCACAATCGAGAATCAGGATCAATTAACTCGTCCAATCTCTTGCTGCTGTTGTCCTGGCTGATCAATAACTTGCTTCATGGTTCATGTAATAATGATATAGTAACAGCATTTAGTAATGAAACATAAACTTACTGATGCATTGACTGCTGCTCTTAGAGCCTTTGTCAGTTGTTGAATAAGACTCCAAGCAAGGTTCGCATTCGGACATTCCTTCGTCATCTTGATAGAATCCAACCGGACATTCTTTACAGTTAGTGGACGATGAGTCACGGTAGGTTCCTCTTCGACACTTAGCTACAGCAGCAAAAAAGGGTCAGCAAATTTGTATGCATACAGATCATTGGGGGAAAAATCAAAAAATCAAGAAATTCTAGAAATCATCTGATATATGATGGTTTTTAATTATAAAAAAGCACCCCCTACTATCACATTGAGATTCTTAATCACTTGCAACTCAAGACAACAGGATGATTTATATTACCTAGGGAAATCCTACTATACTACACTCAAGGTTGGCGTATAACATTTCTGTGCTAAACTATGATCGTAATTTCTTGGCTTCTCTGCCATTTATCTAAAAACACTCATTGCGCTTACATATATTGTGTTTGAACTTGATTTCAATCGATAAATTATTTCGATGATGAAACGATTCAATGAAAATATTGAAGCCTTGAGAGCGTTGGCTTCCCAAATTTTAAAGTGCTTGATAGGTGAAAAAACCTGCAAATAGCTAATATTCAGCCAAACAACTTCAATATCAGCGTAAAAATCCACACCAGAAAACAAAATAACACACAGGGTTAAGTTTTAACCTTACAAGCACTTTAAACGTGTGGAGCAAATGATGTATAGCAAATAAAAAAACCTTTTTAAGATTCGTGTACTTAAAAACGGGTTAAATCTCGAATAATTGTGGTATATTTCAATCTAATATAATGCAATTCATTAGATTTTATTCAGTGTTTTTCTCTATACTAATATATGTTGTCTTTAACTGACTTCATATCACCACCTCTGGCTGTTCGTTACTTTGCTGATTTTTATCGAACTAAGTTTGCAGGGGGAAAGGATGTAACAATAAATGTTCAAAACTTACAACAAATATCAGTTCTGCGTCCGTAGAAATCTTGAGAGCTGAACTTCTGCGAACCGATCGGGCAAACAGCAGTTGGAGATGACACCGTGTTTTCTGTGGAAAAAAGGAATCATGACCAGCGATTAGAAATCAGTGATTGAGTGATCAGTTAGTGATCAGCTATTTGTGATATTGTGTGCTGCTGATTTTGCCTCGTGGGTAGTTAACAAAAACAGAAAAAATTTCTCGCAGTGGACTCAACGATGTTGCAAACTAAGGAAAAATTAAGGGTAAACTAGGGGAAACTAAGGGTAAATTAAGGGTAAACTAGGGGTGATCTAAGGGTAAATTAAGGGTAAACTAAGGGTAAATGGTATTGAGGTGAAGCATTGAAGCTGAAACATCAAATTTGCTGCGCAAAAAACAGCAATTCCTCAATTGATTGTCTTTCTGGCCAGCGATCTAATATTCAATGAAACTATAGGTTATTACAGCTACACCTAGACGTAAGACCAGGGTCAAACTGCTTAGATTAGACCTAGGATATTCAGTTGTCCTTTTGGGCCCAGCACATAAGCCCAAAAGTTACAAAGCTAGCAAGTGTAACAAATAAAGTATAAAGGCAATTACCGACACAATCAGGTAGAGTTGTTCCAATGTTATTTCCAAGAATGAAATAGTCTCCATTGTTGCAAAAAGCAGTTGAGCCACCTTTGGAGTAAGGACCGAACAAAGCACGACCGTTTTGACAATAGACCGAGTAAAATCTTCCCACAGAGAATACATTTATAACTGCATGTTTATCACCAGTCAGTGGTGGGCATGTTTGACCTTAAAGAAACATTAAAGAATTAAAATAAATAATAATAACAATAACAATAGAAATATAAAGGATAATCACGATTTAGCAAATAAAAACGAGAAACGTTATTTGGAAGTAATATTCTATAACGATATGAGATTGCAGGTTTCGCCTCGTAAAGATTACTTTATGTGGAGGCCTAGGTGGTGCTATATAAGGCTAACCAACACAGCATATTAAGGCATCTAGATCATTTGAAACTAAATGAATCTCCTTTGAAGCATCAAGTCACTCTCATTGGACAAACCAAGCTAACATTAATAGCGCCCTAGTCAAGCGATTTACAAGGGGAACATTAATTGAATTTTCAATAGCTGGGCTTACTTTTAACGGTTACTTTAAACGTGCATTTGACGGTATTGCCAGATGAATCGTATGCTCTGTATTGCATCTTGGCTGATTCGCCAGCAGTCCAAACAGCTCCAGGCTTAATGTGTGGATGCTCAACATGTGCTACTCCCACTGCATCAGAGAAGGTAGGAGGTGTCCAACTAACTATTGTGAATATGGATGATATCCTCAGTAATATATCTGATGGACAGTTGCTCACTCTTGGTGGTGTAATATCTATAATATAAGAATAATATGAAGTTTCATCAAAATTTCATTGCAAGCTCGCTTACGCAATTGCGGAAGTTATGCCATGCCAAGCTAGACATCAAATTCACCTTTGGGAAGACTATGAGTGCTAGCGTTGGTGGTCAGCGAAAAGTAATTCCTATCTTAATTCATTCCACTCTCATTTTAGGTGTAGAGCAATGTAATATGGATAAATCGAAATATATACAGTATAAAACATAGAGTTTTATCTCAATGTTGTAAATTTAACTTTTCTTTAGCCAGCAAGGCAGGTTGGAAACCAAATGTATATTAGTCGAATACTAACCCTCTATAAATATTATAAAATGAAAATAATAAAAATATAAGGATACAACCTACCAGCTACATCGATGAGTACATCACATGACTTCTTGACACCCACTTCATTGACGGCATCAAAGCGAACGACAGTTGTTCCAACAGAGAATTGGGAATTTCGATCGTGAGAAACTTTGGTAATTTTCAAGTTTGTCTGCGGCTCTGGAAATCGGTATCCAAGAGCAATAGAAGCCTGGTTCGGGGCGAGGGATACTTGGATGTCAGCAGGGCAATTGATATACGGTTTTCCAACAACTATGAAGAAAAGATCATAAATGAGATTTTGATGAGGAGAATAGGCTCACTCATTCGAGTATTGCATTATACAGACATTTAATGCCCTTGGAGTTCACGAAGAAGGCAGTGGAGGAACCAGCATATGTCATTTCCGTATTCATTAATATTTATGCACAACATTCTTTCAATACTTTATATAAATACAGAATAACATAAATTATGTGTACAATAGATTCTTGAGATTCTAAAATAAGCTTTTTGAAAATGAAAATGTACGAGTTAGATATGATCAACCATGAAGACGAATTTTCTATCACATCGCAAGAAAACAAGAGTAAAATGGGATGCAACTTATGTCACAGGTATGCGTACCAAATAATCAAAGATGAATAAAGAAAAGAAACATGTGACTTACTCTTAACGCATTGATTGGCTGCACTATTTGACCACGTTCGATCAGCCAAGCAATATTTGGTCGCAGGACCAACCAGTTTATAACCATGTTTACAATAAACGACACACCGCTGACCGAATTCTCTCGTTCCTGATGCACAGTAAGATGGAACGACGCCACCATTTTGAGGCCTAACAACTCTTCCACATTTAACAGCTGCAAGAAAGACCAATATATTTATCATTCATTTACATAATGCAGCAATGAACTACGCTCCACTCTATATGCTGCGACTAGGTGCTGCGACAATATGCTGCAACCGAAGATGTTTATAAACGCCAACATTCATCAAGGGGATAAAAATATCAACCAAAACTTAACATGGTGATGGATTAATGTTATGCGAATCAAAGATATGCGGATCAAAGATATGCGGATCAAATTGATGCGGATCAAAGTAATGCGGATCAACGTGATGCAGATCAAAGTGATGCAGATCAACGTCACACGGATCAAAATGATGCCTATCAATGCTATGCGTATCAAATTGATGCGGATCAAAGTGATGCGGATCAAATTGATGCGAATCAAAGTAATGCGGATCAACGTGATGCAGATCAAATTGATGCAGATCAACGTCACACGGATCAAAATGATGCCTATCAATGTTATGCGTATCAAAGTGATGTGGATCAATGTGATGCAGATCAAAGTGATGCGGATCAAATTGATGCGAATCAAAGTAATGCGGATCAACGTGATGCAGATCAAATTGATGCAGATCAACGTCACACGGATCAAAATGATGCCTATCAATGTTATGCGTATCAAAGTGATGTGGATCAACGTGATGCAGATCAAAATGATGCGGATCAAATTGATGCAGATCAAAGTAATTCGGAATAGTACAGTCCAGTGTTTTTTGTACAAGTTATCGGGTCAAAAAGAAACGCTTACAAATAGATATTAGAGTTTTTGCCAGCATTCACAAAAGAAATGCCAAATGCTTATGATTGTATGATGGATCATCATAATCATCATGATGATGTACTTACGATGGCAAGATGGAGAAGCATGATTCCAAGTTCCATCAATTTGACATGTGAGAGTATCTTGAGCCGTGCTGGTAGTGATTTCAAATCCCTTGTTGCAGTTAAATTTGCAGTTTGTTCCACGTTTTACTTCAGCAAATCTCTCAGTACATATGCTTGGAGTGACTGAGCCTCTCGTCGGAGCTTCAATGGCTCTACAGTATTTTTCTACGAAATTAAGAGTATCATCGGTTAATGAATCAATGAATCAATGAATGAATCCATAACTCACATAGTTAATGAATCCATAGCTCAGTTAGTGAATGAATCCATAACTGAATGAGTGAAGGAATCCAAAACTAAATGAGTGGATGAATCCTTAACTGAACAAGTGAAGGTATCCATAACTAAATCAATGAATGAATCCATAACTCAGTTACTGAATGAATCCATAAGTCAATTAGTGAAGGAATCCTCAACTGAATGAGTGAATAAATCCATAACTGAACGAGTGGATGAATCCATAACTGAATCAATGCATGAATCCATAACTGAATTAAAAAATTTACCCATAACTGAATGAGTGAATATATTCATAACTGAATGTATTGAATGAATGATTTAATCAAACAATCAGTTCAAAGAAAGAGAAGAGCAAAGAAAAAGATTCTCGCAAATTAGAAAAGCTCGTATTTCTACAGACTTAAATATACAAAGACAAGAAAAGCCACTAAAACTGGCAATTTTAAAAACTCATGAGTCTGAAATCATCGAAGACTGAAAATATAAGTAAAATTTTGATTTACCTTCGCAAGTTTTGCTATCAGAAGCCAATCTATATCCAGCATTGCATTCGCAAAGAAAACCTCCTTGGTAGTTTTTACAGGTATGATCACAGCCACCATTATTTACACTGCATTCATTTATATCTGCGGAAAAAGGGAAGAATTTTCAGCATTATTGTCAATTTGATTAACTAAATACAATAACATAGTATATTTGAACTTCACTTGAAATGAATCATACATTGCCAAGAACTCGGCCATTTTTTACGTCAGCAATGATTTGTATTTTCGCGGACAAAAGATTGCTGCCCTCAAGGAATGTTGGCATCCCCTAAGATCATTCAGATGAATTTTACTTAAGAAAAAGCTTAAAGTCATCTTTCTAACCACTTATACAAAAATGGATCGAGCATCTACAGTTAAAGTTTTAAAAGCAAACATGGCCGTTTCTTTGTGACCAGCTCAATGAAAGACCAGTATGATAATAAACCAAAGTAAATAGAAAATAGAACCAAATAAAAACTGCTTGTCAACTGTTCAAAACAAGTTTACAGTTCTGTTAATGATACTATTTTTAGGTCTTGCAAAGCAGAAGGTTGCCTGAGTTATCTCTTTACCTGGCACACATCGAAATTATGGGACATTCAGTGGTCTTAAAGGTGTTTGGAAAAACGTGAGGTGACGTGAACCTTAGAATGTATTTATCTAACACACATCTATGATATATTCAAATATAAGTATGTATGAAGTACATCAACATCTCCTGAAGAGTGATATTCTCATGAAACAGCTTGTAGAGATGAAAAGAGTTGGTAGATTTTCTCTCCTCTCTCAATAATATATCACGCTCTACGTGTTCACGTATTGAGAATTGTATCACGGAAAAGTCAAGAAGAGAGATTCTTAAGTGTATATATAGATAGCAAGTGAATAGTTTGAATCATCCGTTGAAAGTGCTCGATACGTTAAAGTAGAGCATGATATACGTGAAAATAGAAGTAAAAACACCTAAGGATTCATCTCGACAAGCCTGTTTCGTGAGTTACAAGGCTCCATCGTGTGAATATACATAAATATACAAGAATTATTAATAAAACTATAGTGATTCGGCTGTGTACCTTTGCATCCATATGGGTTATTTTGTCTCCTTTCAAAACCTGCTCTGCATTCACATAGGTAGCCACCATTCGTGTTGCTGCACATCTGCTCACACCCGCCATTTCCTTGACCGCATTCATTGAAATCTGCATAAAAGAAAGAGTGGAGGCTTTTGTCACTGAAAAACTTAGATTCTAGAACCAGTGGACTTTTTTATTCATTAGTTTTAAAAAACGAATAGTCATAAGATGGAATAGCAAAGATTGGCCAATTTAGTTTGCTGGACCAAACATTTTGAATACAGAAAATAAAAAAATGATTAGGCAACCTAAAACATTTTCTCCCAATTTTCTCATCTAAAACGCTGTTTATTTGAGCCGGCTAGCTTAGTAAAGCCGCGCGGACACAGCAGATATTTGTCGTTGCAATACATGATTTCGGTGCGGTGACTAAAAACTAAAGATTTTATCGCAAGCGACCAGTTTTTTTAATCAAAAATGCCTGATCTTCTGACCTCAATCGCATTGCATCAAAACCAAAAATCTCCTGTGTGCTGTGGTTTATGACAAAAATCGTGGATCATGTGACAATTGAAGCCAATCGGAGCGCATTTCTGGCCATTTTTAGACAGGATTTCCCGCCAGAACTCCCTGTCACGCAGCAGTAGAAAAATATTGCACGAAGAAGATATCAAACATGGAATGTATCAATTATGAAACAAAAATCTGCCGTGTGCGGCAACTGGAAGATTTTACAGTTGAATGTCGAAACGATAAAAATCTGCTGTGTGCGCGGCTTTAGCATGAGAATGCCGAACAAATTCAAAAGAGATCAATTATGTTTTCTGTTTCAAATGAATTCGATCTTTCAGGAAATAAAACCATCCGTTTAGCTGGGCTAGCCAACCTCGTACAAACAGGCCCTTCATTTCTCTAACCTTCAACTTTTCGTGCATGCCTCTGTCAAATCCATATCATACACCAAGAAGGCTATAAAATAGGCAGTACACAAGAATAATATAACAATAAACAATATAATATCAGACTTACCAACACATTCAGTTAGACTATCATCTTTTAGAATGTAGCCAGGACTACATGCGCAGTAAAATCCGCCAGGATAATTGCTACAATGAGCATGTTTATCCCTTCTACAGCCTCCATTGTTGACACGACATTCGTTAATATCTGAAATCAAATAAACAAACAAACAAGTCAATTACCCCCAAAATGCGCTGCTAAGACTTCAGTAAGATTCTTAAAATCTAGAATTTTAGAGAAGGAACTTAGTAAAAGTGAGGGCATATAAAAGAGATCATTATGCAGTGTGGAATGAAGAATGTTTGGGGATCATCCATTTTAGGCCTAATTACCATATTTTCACCCTCATCATTGGATGGTTAAATCTCACAGAAACCATATTAACAGCACACAGCCTGGTTTCCATATAGACGCAAGGGTCGCAGGTCCCAAATTTCCGCGATCCTGGCGTCACTGGCAATCCTTGCGTCTATATGGAAACCAGGCTTTAGTTCGTGATCCCTCAAGTATATCTTAGTGATAAGGTCGAATTCACGATAATTATCGAAAAGCGGTATGCTATCTTTGCCACTATATGTTGTTTCTGCTAGAATAACACGACATAGGTCAGCATTTTGTCAGCACTTTCGGGGTTAGCGTATCATGGCTCCATTTCAATGGATTCAGTGCCTTTAACACACTAAAAAGCTCCTATCATTACGATGGCAAGATAACCCAGTGTAATTCTGTATAAGAAAGTAGGTAACTCACCAATGCATGTCGTCTTATCATATGCAAGTTTATATCCAGGTAGACAACCGCACGTTGTCTTCTTATCACAATGGTTGTAGCAGAGTTGGTCGCATCCACCGTTTTC
>JAACYV020131004.1:0-10146 GCA_009936425.2 Chrysaora fuscescens
GGAGCCAGCTAGACAATTTTGTCAATTGTAAGTTTATCTTAGACAATAGAGGTCCCTAGATACCAATTAATTTCACAGGTCAGTTTTTAGTACTTGGAAACTCTGTTATTAGTTAATTGTAATCTTTTACAGTTATTCACTCCACGTACACTCTACTTATTTAAAATTTAGACAAGAGGCCTATTCATTAGCGATTAACCTGATATTTAAAATAATTCTCGCTTTCACACCTGTGTTTTACCCCGGCTGAAAGTTTCAAGTTAACAGTTATTATTTTATCTATTTCTATCAGCTAAAGAGAAAGGGTTGACAAATCTGTAAAATTGTAACAATAAGATACAAAAATATTGCCTTAAAAACCGGGAGATTGATGTAGCTTTATTAATAGATTAGAAAAATGAATAGAAAAATTAAACCTTGAAAGTGGATTAGAATTTGTAAAAATTTAAAAAAAAATTACTGTAATTTTTTTTGAGATTGCTCAGGGATTTTTTTTTAATCCAAAATTCAACTGAGGGAGTACGAGAATATTGAGGATTTGATTCGGGTTTTGCTTGGGTTCTCCTAAGCCTATTATAGAACAAACTTGAAAGGAGATAGTTCCTTACTTTATCAGTGTATAACGAAAACAAAATATTGTAACAATAAGATACAAAAATAATGCCTTAAAATCCATAGCTTATCAGCTTAGAAAGAAAAGATCTCCCTTAAGGGAGCCAGCTAGACGACTTTGTCAATTGTAAGCTTAACTTAGACAATAGAAGTCCCTAGATACCAATTAATTTCACAAGTCAGTTTTTAGTACTTTGCAAGTCTGTTAGAAAATTTGCACCCGCAGCTCTAACTAGGGCTAACCAAAATTCTAAAAAGTGGATTAGAATTTTGCAAAAATATGGAAAAAAATTACTGTAAATTTTTTTGTTGAGATTGCCCGGGGATATTTTTAAAATCAAAATTTAGCTGAGGAAGTACGAGAATATTGAGGATTTGATTCGGGTTGTGCTTGGGTTCTCCTAGGCCTATTATAGAACCAATATCAAATAAGATAGTTCCTTACTTTATCAGTGTATAGCTACAACGAAAACCAAATGGTGTAACAATAAGATACAAAAATAATGAACACAAGCAGAACAAGCAGAATAGCTCAAAACACACAACTCCAGAGAATTAGAAGAAAAAAACGAAATAACATATCCTTATATCCCAATATAGGCCTACCTAATGAAAAGGTTCATTAAAAACAGCTTAGCTATCCGTAAAACGGAGTAATGCAATCCAGATCTTAAAATGTATTAAAAGTTTTTTTAAAACAGTAAGTGAAAGGATTTTTTTTAATAAATATATGCTATTTTTAAAAGGTAGCATATTTATTGCGTTGATAAATAGATAGTTACGCTAAGAATTCTTGAAGGGGCAAATCACTTATTTGAATTTGAGAAAATCCCCTGAAAATTTGGAAATTATTTTCTTAAAATTCTCGTGCACTTTAATGATAGGAGCAATTTTCTCCCTGAATTATTTGATCGATGAAGTGCCAATCTCGAAGCGTCATTCCAGTGTTTTGCATAAACCTTTTTAAAATATCAAAAATACTCATATTTACCAACGATAAATAGTTAAGTCTTTTTTCGCAGAGTATAAACACGCCAAAAAATGATTTGCAGAAGTCCAACTGTTGCAGGAATAAAACAGAGCAAATTGAACATAGCAGATTGAACTGATGTTGAGTCTGAAAATAAAAATATTTTTCAAGAGATTTTACAAAATAATAAGAGGCAGTAAATTGCTTAAAAACACGATTGAAAAAGTCCAATATACATCTGAGTTGGAAATCTAGGCTTATTTCTTGACGCGAATCGATAAAAATTTTGCTTCGCTAGCATCCGAGTTGAAGGTCGAAAAGTATGATGTAAAGGGGAAAAATAAATAAAATTTACCTTCGATCTTCTCATTTTTAAGCAAGGACTTTTGTGTCTGAGTTTGAGAAAAATTAAAAGGGAAAAAATTAGATTTTGATATCAGATAGCTACAGGGAGTAAGAAAACTAGAATTATCAGTTCTTAGAAGGACACGAGCATAAATAAGCTGAAGAAGGCTGAAAAAATTGAGAATAATTATATCTTAGTTGAAATCTTAAGGAATGACTTAGTGGTCACAGATATATGACCAGACATATGATGCATATGATACTTAGTGGTCACAAGTATATGACCAGACATATGATGCATATGATAATTAGTGGTCACAAATAAAGGAACAGACATATGATACATAGCTATATGATAATAGTCATCTTTGGTTGTTTCTTGTATAATTAGTTTCAATAAATAAATTTTGCTTCAATAATCAAAGGTTTTTTCTGATAAATAAACAGTCATTCTCAGAATTTAGATACTTGTCAAGCATTTTCGTAAAAATATCGTTTTCTAGCCTACCTGGCCTATTATTTTCTAACCTGTTTTTCGTTTAACAAGCTAAAATTGTGTAAAAGGCGAGCAAGGAAAGAAACATAAATATAAATTGAATCAGACCCTCAGTTCTATCTCATCCCTATAAATACCTTGTGATATTTCTACTAATTATATCTAGCTCTTAGTATACCCATATCTCGTCCACAGTAAGAGAAATTAAACGTTCGCAAACAGCATCATGCTTTTCATTCTCACCTTATATCCGTTTACACCTAATATATACACTATCAGCATTGGTGCAATGGATTGAGCTGGCTTTGTCACAAGGGCATTCGTACCGAATATCATTGACGAAATAGGGCGCCTGTTAGGAAAAGAAGATGCGGCTGGCTTAAAATATGACATATCCCTTCCCTGTATATTATCTTACTAGCTAATAAGCGCTATAATGTCTTACTAGCTAATAAGTGCAATTTTTTGACGAAATAGGGCGCCTGTTAGGAAAAGAAGATGTGGCTGGCTTAGAATATGACATATCTCTTCCCTAAATAATGTTTTACTAGCTAATAAGCGCTTTTTTGACGAAATAGGGCGCCTGTTGGGAAAAAAAGGTTTGGCTGGCTTATAATATGACATATCTTTTCCCTGTATAATTTCTTACTAGCTAATAAGCGCTTTTTGACGAAATAGGGCGCCTGTTAGGAAACAAGTTTTAGCTGGCTTATAATATGACATATCTCTTCCCTGTAAAATGTCTTCTTACTAGCTAATAAGTGCAATTTTTGAAGAAATTGGGTGCCTGTCAGGAAAACAAGATGTGGCTGGCTTAGAAATGACATATCTCTTCCCTGTATAATTTTTTACTAGCTAATAACTGATTTTTTGACGAAATAGGGCGCCTGTTAGGAAAAGAAGATGTGGCTGGCTTAGAATATGACATATCTCTTCCCTGTATAATGTCTTACTAGCTAATAAGCGCTTTTTTGACGAAATAGGACACCTGTTAGGAAAAGAAGATGTGGCTGGCTTAAAACATGACATATCTCTTCCCTGTCTAATGTTTTACTAGCTAATAAGTGCTTTTTTGACAAAAAAGGGTGGCTGGCTTAGAACATGAAATATCTCTTCCCTGTATAATGTCTTACTAGCTAGTAAGTGCAATTTTTTGACGAAATAGGGCACCTGTTAGGAAAACAAGATTTGGCTGGCTTATAATATGACATATCTCTTCCCTGTATAATGTCTTACTAGCTAATAAGCGCTTTTTGACGAAATAGGGCGCCTGTTAGGAAAACAAGATTTAGCTGGCTTATAATATGACATATCTCTTCCCTGTATAATGTTTTACTAGCTAATAAGTGCTTTTTGACGAAATTGGAACTGTTAGGAAAACAAGATGTGGCTGGTTTAGAAATGTGACATACGTCACTGCACAATGTCTTACTTAAAAGTATTTTTTCAGCAGAATATGGTTCTGTAGGCCTACAGAATTACAGGTGCAAAACAACCGTGCCTTGAATACTAAAAACATACTACAACTCAGAATCACAACCGACCTTCTTTTGAACCTATTGCTGTCATCCTGTATTATATCAGAAACTGAGAAGTTGAACAATGTGAAAGCAGCAGAGGGAAGTGTGCTGTAAGGCAAAATAAAATATGTATTGAATTTATAGCTATCATAAGTTTATATGGAGAAAAAATCCCTTATATTTTATCTATTACATGAAAAACCCCTTTCTCCGACAGCTATCTAAATTCGATCTTATGATATCAAATATAATGATTTACAAGAAGATGGTACACAATCTAGATATTAAAGCGAACAATTTAGAAAATAAAAAGTTATATTGCACCTCGTAAATGGGAAAATATAGATTCAAAAACTAACAAACTATAACAAATTGTAAATTTTTTTATCGTTATAAGAGAAGTCTTCCTATCTTACTCAGATTTGCTAAAAACCAACAAACTTTTACAAATTCTAAAATGTTGTATCGTTTTAACAAAATCAGTAATTTTTTGCTGAGTTTTGCTTAAATTAAACACACAATAAGAAATTCTAAAATTTAGTATAGCTAGTTATAACATGAGCAGTCCTTCTTTGCTCAGTTTGGCTGTTTTCTTAAGAGATGGTTAAACAATAAGCACTTACGTATCGACCAACATGAAGACAGCCAAAATCCAGACATGATTAGGCCCAATTGCATACATCAACAAACTGATTAGTACCTACAAGGGATAAATGATATATTTTGTAACCGCATGGTTAAACCGAGAAAAACATCATTAACCAGAAGAGAAACAAAAAACACTATACCGTTTAAGAATTTTAGTTCTAACGGAAGCCTTAAATAATAAGCAATAATAAAGAAAATAATAATTTCTGGAGCTATAGAGGTTTATTAATCATTCGTGACAAAATTATGATCAATAATAACTATAATCAAGTATTACTAAGCAATAATTAATTAAAAAGCAGTTTAACTTCAAGGAGGTGAAAATAAATTAGCTGGTCTATCCAACAAACTTTACCTTTAGATAAAATGACCACATTATCATAGTATAGGATCCATACTTCGAAATCAATCGTCCACCCAGTAGCACTAAAACCTGCAAAGATAATCTAATTAGTTATCATCGTCATTATCATCATTATCATCCACATCATAATCAATATCATATGCTTAATGCAATACAGGTTTGGTTTCGTTTGGCATTGCAAAAAAATTGCAAAAACGAAATATGAAATAAATATACGTTATAGCTTGGCCTCAAATAATCATTTTGCTTGCTATGAATCATGTTTGGCATTGCTCAAAAGTTTTGAGAATTGTAGCTACACTTGCAGGTGGATGTGAAATTGAAATTCTATAGGCTAAGTAGAGGGAGGATGGCCAGACTGAGAAAGAAATGCTTTCTCTTTTTTACCTGAGGAAGAACGAACGCTGAACCAGCCATTAAACTTTTCACGGTCTGCGAAAAACAAATAATCGAATATGATTAAAGATTCGTTAGATTTGTGTCCGAATGTTTAAAAAGCTGAATAATGATAGAGATGTGGTATTGGTATATATTCACATTTAATCTCTAATGGAAAATAGCCCCATTCCCATTTTTCCAAGTGATAATCTATTTAGGAAACGATGGTTATTGTAATTCAAGGCTGGAAAACATTTCACATTTTATTCGTATGGCCTGAACCGGCTCCCATCATTTCCAATAGACCGTTAATTTAGGAAATGGTGCTGAGTACCTAACTTGAGATTGGAAAATTCTTGAAGTCCCTAACTTGAGATTAGAAAGCTTAAGAAGTCCTAACTTAAGATCGAAAAACTTCAGAATTCCCTAACTTGAGGTGAAAAAACTCTATGCTGAACAATTTAAAGCGAACCCAACTTGCCAAACTAAATTGTAATTTCTAAACTCTGTTTACCTTTGCTCATATACAAGATAAGTCCCGATAAATAAATTTGGGTTCCAAGTATATAACATTCTAGCGAACACGTTTCCACACAACTTTGTTGGCTAACCAAGCCTACTCTACTCGTTTCGTTCAATAACAAAATACTTTTTCTCGTTTTATTAGCTCAAAATCATTATTGAAACTTTCCTTAAAATAGTTCATCAAAAATTTTGTTACGATATTTATCGAATTTCTTCTGGAGATTTCCATCTGGGGGAATAGGACCCTCTAAATAATTGTGGCTCAAGTATATCTGTTTTCAATAGGCCTAAACGTATAAATAGCAAGGCTAACATTTTAAAACACTGTTTGATTATTGAACTGACTATTTTTTGCAAAGTAGTTAGAATTAACCAGTAAATTTTCGCTAGGGATAAAGACGCTTTTGGACATTTACCAAAATTTATTAATTGTATTAATAAAATAAGATTTTAACAGTAAAAACCAACTATTAGTAAATTGATGATTATAGTTTGTGATAAGGTGCTAATTCCTAACACACAAACTAAACACTTCGAACAAAAATGAACAAAACATTTTGCAATCATCCATTACTCCCACAGGAGCCACAGGGACAAACAATATAAACAAAAATAATACAGATAATAAATATGAATTAATCAATAGCAAGGATTACTTCCTATTTTTGAAGGTGTTGCTCAGTGTTCCTGGGTAAAAACTGAAGAACATTAATTTTTATTGTTTAAGATACAGAAGTGCTAGTTAATAAAACAAGATTTTATCAGTAAAAACCAACGGTTAGTAAATTGATAATAATAGTTTGTGATAAGGTGCTAATTCCTAACACACAAACTAAACATTTTGAACAAAAATCAACAAAACAATCTGTAATCATCCATTACTCCCACAGGAGCCAAAGGGACAAACAATATAAACAAAAATGATACAGCTAAGAAATATGAATTAATCAATAGCAAGGATTACTTCCTATTGTTTAAGGTGTTTCTTATTGTTCCTGGGTAATAACTGAAGAACATTAATTTGTTTATTGTTTAAGGTGCAGAGGTGCTAGTTAATATTTATTAATTTTTTGCTAGTCTGGTGCACAACATTGAGGACAGATCTGATTGGAATTTCGCAACCAAAAACTTCGAAACAATCCGTTTTTCACGACATTATAATTTCTATTCTATAGATCGTGCTTCTATAAGACTTTAAAAAGGGAACCAAAACGCATATGCATAAAAAACAATGTTTCAAAGGCCCTTCCCATGATAACTCTCAGCCCGGCCTGAACTCAGAAAGGAATATGAGTTTTGAAAATATCGCGTATTTTGCATTTCAAAGTTTCTTGATAATTTGGGAAATCTCAGTCCAAAGATCCTTATTAAGGTGTTGCTGATAAAAGAAGATAAAAAATGTATGCCTTTTACAAAATCCTATTTCTAGGCTGTCTGCTGTGTTCGTACAGGAGGTTGAAATCATGTTGTAGAAATATTTTCATTTTCCAATGCCTTATTTTGAGCTTTTAGAAATCAATCGAGTAGGTACACATTTTTGAAGTGGTATCAATATGTAAAGACTGATTTTTATTTGTTGAATTGGTTGTTTGATTCCAATATATTTAAAATTGTAATATTTGCTAGTTTTTGACCTTTGGATCAGGTTATCGTATCTAGCGTTCACGCCCCCACCTTTAGGGAGCTACGTTGGTTTAACTGTTTTTATCAAGAACTAGCTATGTAGAATGGAATAAACATGGTTTTAACAAGAATATCGAGTAATATTTGGATGTGGTATTAAAATCTTAATACTTGTTATCATTTGTTGAGTTGGTAGTTTACTTCCAATATATCTAAAGTTTAACTCTTTGCTAGTTTTTGTCCTTTGACTCAGGTTATCGCATCTAGAGTACACGCCCCCACCTTTAGCGAGCTACGTTGGGACCACTTCATCTATTAAGAACTAGCTTTGTAAAATGGAAAAAAGATGGTTTTTGAAAACTATCAAGTAATCTTTGGATGTGGTACTAAAATGTTAATAGTGGTTGTGATTTTTTGATTGTTTATTTCCAATATATTTAAAGTTTTAAACTTTGCTAGTTTTTGCCCTTGGACTCAAGTTATCGCATCTAGAGTACACACCCCCACCTTTAGCGAGCTACGCCGGGACTATTTCATTTATTAAGAGCTAACTTTGTAGAATGGAATAACATAGTTTTAAAAAACTATCGAGTAATCTTTGGATATTGTATTAAAATTCTAATACTGGCTGTCATTTGTTGATTGCTTACTCCCAATATATTTAAAGTTTTAATCTTTGCTAGTTTTTGTCCTTTGACTCAGGTTATCGCATCTAAAGTATTCGCCCCCACCTTTAGCAAGCTACACTTGTAGACTTGAATAAAAATGGTTTTAAAAAACTATCAAGTAATCTTTGGATGTGGTACAAAAATGTTAATACTGGTTGTCATTTGTTGATTGCTTACTTCCAATATATTTAAAGTTTTCTGGTTTTATCCTTTGACTCGGGTTATCGCATCTACAGTTCACGGCCCTACCTCTAGCGAGCTACACTGGATTTACTGTTTTTATTAAGCTAGCTATGTAGGATAGAATAAATATGGTTTAAGAAAAACTATCTACTAATCTTTGGATGTTTTATTAAAATCTAAGTACTGGTTGTCCTTTGTTGACAACTCTGCTAGTTTTTGTCCTTTGACTCAGGTTATCTTTGCATCTACAGTACACGCCCCCACCTTTAGCAAGCTACGCTTGGACTACTGTATACATTAAGAACTTGTTAGTAATAAACAGTAGAATGAAATAAACGTGGTTTAAAAAAATATATTTTCAATTTCTATTTTATCAAAATTTAAATAATAGTTGTCATTTGTGGAGTTGATTTTTTAATATTTCCTGGTTTTTGTCCTTTGACTCGGGCTATCGCTTCCACCTTTAGCGTGGGATTACTCTATTTATTAAGAACAGGGCAGAATGGAATAAACCAAAAAAAATATCACAAATATAAGCATGAGAATCGATTAACTGGCATTAAAGCTCACCGAAGGAAACACTTCTGACTTTATAAGACGATCTCTGAATATTCCAAAGAAGTTTGCAGTGAAGGTCACATGAAAGACCTATCGAATCAAATGTTAAACTTCAAAGGTCTGATTATGGGGTCATACTATCAAAGGTCATGATTTCAAAAAGGTCAATTTAATATCTAATAAATAGGTGATGAAAAGTAGATACGCAATATAAATTTATTAGGCCTATTTAAGAAAATCAAAACTTTAAATTGATTAGGAAAATGTAAGAAAATTTTGTACCTGGAAAAAATTCATGACCACGAAGCACACTAAAAATTAAGCACATGAAAATTTTCAATTAAAAATATATTTTTTGAAAATAATTTAACAATTTAAAAAAGAATTTTTAGTATAACAAAATTAAAAAGTAATCTAGTAAATTATTGCCAATTGACTTTAGCTCTAAAATTGGTTAGATATAAAATCACCATTCATAATAAACTTTTCAAGAACTCAAGATTGGCTTATGAAATTAATTGGTATCTAGGGATAGAAATATTTGATATAGCAACTGTTTACATAAAACTTTTAACCGGGGTAAACCATAGTCTATAGGTAAACACAGGTGCAGTAACGAGAATTATTTTAAATGTTAGGTTAATCGCTAATGAATAGGCCTATTGTCTTAATCTTAAACGAGTAGGGTGTACGTGGAGTGAATAACTGTAAAAAATTACAATCAACTCATAACAGACTTGCCAAGTACTGAAAACTGACTTGTGAAATTGATTGGTATCTAGGGACTTCTATTGTCTAAGATAAACTTACAATTGACAAAATTGTCTACCTGGCTCCCTAAGGGAGATCTATTGTTTTCAAGCTGATAAGCTATGGGAATACAAACGCCAGGGAGGCTGGGAACGATACGGATATAAATATGCAACTAATCTTGGGACAGTCATCAATCATTGATTCACTTGCATCATTGCAAACAACTTCAAGTATTATCAGCAATATCGTACGCATAAAACAATATCATCGCAAAATGGACAAAATCGTGAGTATTGAAGTTCACTAATCATCTAGTTGATCTAATATGCTGGATTCTTAAACATTATTTAGAAATTATCTTGTAAGTTATGTAGTTTAATATTTTTACGCATGTACAGTTTTGTAAAATATATTCTCATTTCTTCGCAGAGTGAACACGCTTCAGTAATCTACGGAACAAAATTTCCAAGCAGAATATTCGTTGGATGTCTACCCGCTGACGT
>JAACYV020131115.1:0-25822 GCA_009936425.2 Chrysaora fuscescens
ACTGTAGTCTGTAACTTGTAAAGTAATTAATCATTAAAAGTTTTGATTTAAGTATTATTGTTAATTAGGTTAAGGGCTATCTCGGCCTAGATACCGAATATTTAAAAGAAAAAAAATAATAATAATAATAAACACTGTATAAATGTTGATATTTCAAAAGAAGACAACACACCTTGACATATGTCAGTGTTTGCTTTTGTCTATCGTACCAAAAACCATAATCGAGCCATTGCTTCATAAGCTCCAAAGGAGGTTGTGATCCAAACAAATCTTTTAATGGCATGTTCAGGTCATCCATAAAAGTTATCAGCTGTTTTCCGCCCAATGGCACATAGACCCCTAGCAGAGAAATCATATTAAGGACTAATTAGGCCAAGGGACTGACGGAGTCATTTGAATTAGATAGATATATTATTTCCTAGTTTGTGTGAGCCGGAGTTTGATTTTAAAATAAAATTATTAAGTGACTGAAAGTTATCCATTTCTTAACACTTAATTAGACGTAAATACAACCAACAATAAACCTTTAGTTCTCTTCTCAACTCTGCTCTCGATGATTTCTTGAACGTTATGTGAAGACGTCTAGAAAGATTATTAAAAAATTACACTTTACAATTACCATTTCTCTCTTCAACATTTTAATTTCAGGGATATCGGTATAAAATGTTACTACTATAATGTCAAATATGTCTTAGATATATCATACCAAGGCTGATATATCTAAAATTACAAGCATTATTCAATACAGACTTGCTGAGATTCTAGCTTATGCAAATATTGTATCCGAGTATAAGTATCCGAGAAAGTAATTTAGTGGAAGAGGTAAAGAAGAATGAACTTGAAAGAAAGAAAATTAAAGTTACTGTAAATTTGCGATAGTTGGCGTGTTATGAAGGATTGTTAATAATTTGTGACCAAAATTTTGGTTTTCAAAAAAGAGGCAAGTTATTGTAAGTTATTTTATTGTCCTAGTTAATGCCTCTTAGATTGACTACATTATTTTAATTCCTCCTTGTTCTTTTCACTCATTCAAAAACAATTCGTGCTCGAACACTTTTTATTGATAAATTTAAACAGGTAAGCTAAAGAAAAGTTCTCACAGCTTCGACCTTTCAGCTAGGCTTTAGCAATGAGAGGTAAATCTGCAATCTGACTGGTGCCGATAAAAAGCGTTGATAGTCTGATTTCAGATTGATTTCATAAACAGTAACGAAATACGTTCTGGCTTAAGCGAGAAAAACTGTATCAATTCAACAATACAAGAGCGAAGATAAGGAGTCCCGTAAATGAAGGAAAGAGTTTATGAATTAGGTATTTATGTAGTATATGCAGCGAAGAATGATGTTAAGATAGCAAAGCTAAGATAAAAGTTCAAATTGTTTTGAATAGGTCGTGATATAATTTTGTGATTTTATAGCCAACTAGCTTCTTACTTGTGCGGACATGTTAATTGCCAGCGTACTGTAAACTTTGGTGTCTAGTTTTTCAAGAGCACTTTCAGCAACAGATGTCTTTCCAGTTCCAACAGGTCCAGTTAGCAAAACCGGCCTGTTTGTTTTTACAAGGGTTGAAACCAAGAAATCATATCGAACGGTATCAACTGTTGGAACCATTATTTTGTAGAACGGTGTACTGAAAATCAAAAAAGAGGGTAAAAATAGATGCATAGTGTAAGAAATAAATAAGAAGTAGGAGTTTATTTTCCATAAATCAATTTTAAATAATATCAAAGAATAGCTTGAGATATAACAATGATATCAAAGGGTTTGACAAAATTTTGCAACTGTAAATCTCTTCAAACGTCTTGAACGGAAAATAACGAAATCATTCTTACCACATAAATTTAGTCATCTACCGAAACACGTTCAATCAAAAGGTTTAAAAAATAGTCAAAATTCAAACAGCGACAAACTAGCTTATACTTTGGAGATAAACAAGAAAGATTGCCAAACAACCTTGAAGGATATCTCCAGCCACTTCTGAGTTTGTCCTCCCAAAGTGCCCAATTTGTTTGCTTCACATCAACATAGTACTCGTAAACAGTATCCTTTAAGAACAAAATTAGTATCCGAATAAAACATTGTACAGTATAGTAATTGTAAGATAAAATCAATTATCCATATTCATAGCATCTTCAATCAAAATGGCCAAAATGCTGTCAACATACATTTTACCGCTGAACAAGGATTATTTTTACACATTAATTTGGTTTCATTATTGTAAAATGTCCAATATACTTGCTAATGGACCAGTTTTACGCCCGAGTAATTTCGTAAAGCAATTTTTACGCAGTAGCATCTATACATTACTTGATAGTCGCAAGCTATGAACTCTTGTAGTATTTAGCTCAGAAATCTAAGAAAAGCATTACAAAAAATATATTTGAAAACGACAATTCGGCGTTAAAATAGTAGATATTTTAATATTTAGAGCATGTTTCCAGAACCGACTAAATGTGTCACCGCAAAATTATTGCGAAAAATGATTACCTTGGCAGGAAACTGTCCTTCAAGCTCTCTCAAGTAATTATCCATCTTTTTTCTACTTTCTTCGTCCACAGAAGCACAAACAGACCATATTAATGAGAATAAGAACCATAACTCGATCATACGACCATAGCTATCAGGATCCTTTTTATAAATCTGAATAAAGAAATATGTGCATTTCGTTTTTTCTTGCAAAGCAAAATGATTAAAAATATAAATTTTACAATCAGCTTGACATGAAATTATCTAGCATTGCAAAAGCTTCAGCTAATTATGAACATGTGAAATACAAAGAAAGGTTGTTCCGTATTAGGTCAGTTAACTGTCTTGGTCGATATTAAAATAACAAACAATATCATAAGGTATAATTTTTAGGATATTTCAATTATTTTTTATTATCACTAACTCTTCCGATCTATACATATCAACTACGTTCCACAGTATAGCTATTTAAAAAATGTTGGAACTTACTCCATTTTCTTCTGTAGCCAGACTTTCAAAAAGCGAACAGAGTGAAGCTACTGAGTTTAGTTCAGACACTGGCACCAGTTCTGAACAATTTTGCTTCTTAAAATGCAATGTCTTTTCAAGGTATTTGTTAAACAACCGTTGAAGTATTTCGGTGCATTCCTGTCAGCGATTAAAATGATAAAAAGAACTCATATCAATGATGAGCAGTGAAACTTTTACGAAACAGCCAAATTGATAGAAAGTAATATAGTAAAGACAGTGAGTTTTTAGATATAACATAAAGCAAACAATTGAAAATAAACAAAGACAACTGATGTGGGTCATTTTTGATCCTGTACTGAGCGAAGTTCAAATATGTTGATCGCGTGGAATTATTACCTTGATTTATAAATTTCACACTTTATTACCTTGTCATTTCTCTTTGCAAGCCAAGAGCTAACATACGGTTGCCAGCCAATATCTGCATAGTCAGTGTAAACCATACCACAACGGCTAACTGTAGCAGGAGAAGCAACAGCTAAATCTTCAACCTCGAAAAGCAGCGAGACCTAGAAGTTAATAAAATAAGCAATTCTAATACTGGCTTCAATGACCCATCGTAAATTGACGCAGTAGTTCAAACATGTACCAGCTCGTACCCAGTAACAAATCAACAAATCACTAAAATGAAAAATCAGGTTAGGGCCAATGTACCAGGAAAATAATTTAAAAAAAAACTATTAAAGGACGATAGAGAGCGTATTGTTACTTTAAATTACTGAAAATGAGACTATTGATCGCTCAAAATTGAGGCCAATCGGGCGGTAGCTGGGTCACGATTGTTGCAATTTCAAGGGTTACCGAAACTTTATATGGACGCATTACCTTTCAGTTTTACATTGCAGTGTAAAAGTACACTTTGAGTGTTGATAGTTTAGCGAATGAAGAAATATGGCCCCGATATCATATTTGATACCATTTCAGGCACAAACTTATTTATATTAAAAAGCGTATCACGTTTTCCCACGGCTATTTCAATTACCTGATCGGGCATCGAAATACGTTCTCCATTAATTAATGTGAGAATTTTATTATCATCCATTACTGAATTCATCGACTCAATCCATAGCGTGTCAACTGGACCATCAAACACAATCCACTTCTCGTCTAGTTTTTCATCTGTTGACAACAACAAAAGTACCGAGAATAAATCTTATATTGAAAATTGCAATCAGAGGTATAAAGATAAACTTACACATTACTAATTCACCATACAAATGTTTAGGTAGATTGTTAAATTTTATTTATGACAATTGAAAAAGATTTTTTTTCAATTGTGCGTTACAGAATTAAAGAAAGCTTTATTGGTTTAATTTCAACGAAATTCGCTATTAGTATTTTCAATTCCAACATTTAATTTCGGGGTCTTCAGAGCACTGGCTTACCAGAACATGTTTGCCTCATCACACTTGATAGCACACCATCTGTCCATTCGTTTGTATTCAGATCAAATTCTCCATAGAGTTCACCAAGTGACAAGGCTTTAGGATTTATTGGAAATTCCTACGATCAAATAATACAGTCAAATTGTTTAATCTGAGAATAATAATTAGTGCACCAGACACAAGAACAAGGAAAGAACCTAAATTATTGATAAAAATATATTTAGATATATTTGTTTTTCTTGGCCCTCTGCTTAAAAATATTGACCAAAGATAAATTACCTTGACATTAGAGAACCCAGTTTCGCCTTCTTTCCTCATTCTGGACAAAGCAGACTGAAGGGTTTTCCAAACAGTAGTTTTTCCTGATCCAGTTTGACCAACAATCATTGTTGAGTGCCTACAAGATATGAATAATCAACGGTTTATAGATAATTCAAATACTTTCATATAATCTAAAAAAGTATCGTCAAATAAGTCAACTGTAAAAAAGTGAAATTAATCGGCAAGAAAATAAGACTGATTTAAGTGACCTAGAGTTCTTTGTTTCATAGGTCTGGATGACCTTGAGAATCGTGTTCGGATGACATTGCAAGTTTGATTCCTTCAGTTCTTGTTCAACACAGTTTTTCAGCTAGAAAAGAAATTACTACCTTATCACTACTTGGAAAAATATGGCAAGGAATTTATCGATGTATAGCTTAAAGCATTGCACAAGTTATGCTACAGATTATTTTGTCTCAGCAGTATAGTAAGATTAAGGTTAAATCGATTTGAATAAATATATACGTCGTGAGAATGTGTTCCCTAAATATTTCATTCGATCCCGTGTCTTTTATGACAAGTTGCAGTTTGGTAGGCTTTGTATAGTTTACCATTGCTGCAAAGCCACGTGCAACTGTCTAATCACTATAAATCAAATTTTTTTATCTAAAATATTTCGTTTCCCCCAGTCAACCTCATCAGTGAGTTAATGAGTCGAATCGAATTCACGCCAGTTATTAATCATGTTCGATTCGTTCTATCTCTGCTCTAATCTCTTTGTAGGAATGTTTGAATTTCCCAACTCCCCCTTAACGCTCAGTCCTGGGTTCTTCGCATGGATGTATACCGCTTCCGTCACCTGCTTCAGCATCGCATCATTAAGACATGTTGCTATGAGCTCTATTAACAATTCTTGTTCTTCTTCCTCGTGTTTTTCTACCAGGTGGTTATCAGATGCGCCGGAGTCACGGGGGCAGAGGGGGCAGCTGCCCCCGTTGCCCTAGAAGAATCGGGAGGATTTTTATATTTTTCTATTGTCTTGCCCTGAAAACTATCGTGCTGCCCCCGCCACCTTCCCATGATTCCGGCGCGCTTAGTGGTGATGAAGACAGATGAGTTTCCCTTTTTTTCAAGTTTCTTAATATGTTAGTTACATCATTCCTCTAAACTACGTGCTGTTTCTCCAATATAGTTCTCCACACAGGAAGCACAATTTACTTCATGAATGGAATCCTTATTTTGTAGCTCCAAGCTAAATCCGTTTTTCACACACTTGCAGTCTTCACCTCCGCAATCGAGTGCTTTAAATGGGTGGGACCTCGCAAAATAACGCTTTAGAACCCTCTCTACAACCCCTATCTTAAGTTCTGCTTCCTTCATTATCCTTCTGCATTCTTAAGCTAGCTAACTTTCAGGCGTAGCATCTTCAAATAGAAGAGGTTCAAAGTCCCCGTTCGTAAACTATTTGTTTCGTTTCTTCCTCTTTTCTTCTTCACTTCTACAATTATCTCATACTTTGTTTTGCTTTTTGGTAAACTGCTGAGAACTATAAATGTTATAAAATGTTGAACATGTTCAGTTCGTTCATTGCTGTCGGTATTCATTCATGCGAAGAACCCAGGATTGAAAGCTAAGAAGTAAACACAAAGTATACGCGTTATTATCCTTATTTCGATTTCATAAGTAACCTTCATTAGGTAAGCTATCAATGATCATTAATATGTCTAAAAATTGCTGCATTATTAGACATCTTTACAGTAATATTTGATTTTCAACAAAATACAACAGAAAGTTCAAATCATTTTCCTGCCAATCAAGGATATTTTTGAAAATTATGATAAAATCTGAAGCAAAAATAAAATACAGGATCTGACATACTGTATGGCAGGAATACCACTACACTTACTATGTAACCTGTTTGTTTAGATCAAACCTTTCGTCAGTTGTAAAACGGCAAACCCTTTTGTTCATTTCTGGCAGGTTACAAAAAAATCTATAAGGATTTGTATTGCAATTTACGGTACCGTCTTGCTTTTTTCACTAAAGATCGTTTTGAGATTAAATAATTTATTTATGACAATGATTAAAATTTTATCAGAAAAAAAACACATTCTATACGACGAATGTCAGGTAGGAAAACACTTTCTACTTCTAGAGATAATTAAACAAATTACCTTCCCATAGTCGATAATCGGTGCTTCTGTCCCCGGAAACAAGTCTGTGATGATTCCCATGAAGAGCGGAGTATCTTGGGAAGTGAGCTTAGCAATATTCATATCTTTCATAGATAGAAGCAAAATCTGCAAAAAAATTAGAAAATATGTCTCATTCGGTATTCATGGAGTATCTTTATTTAATCTTGATTCTGCATTAATGAATGGCTGTGTAGAGAGGTTTTATGCTGAAATTAAAGACAAAGGATGCATGTAGAGGGAGAAGAAAAATACGAATTTGCAGGTTGGTGTTATACTTAAAGACAATTATGTAGGGAAAGAAAGGTCACCATTTAGTTGAAACATAACTACGATAACTACAATAAGAAACATATTTTACTACTTTTGTTCTGGTTTTTCACCTTTTCTTATCCATATCATTTCTTATTTAAGCCAGAAAACGTTTAGTAAATGATTTTTTGTTTAGAAATTTTCCCTTTCATGATATATTTCTATATAATAAAATTTGCCATAAACTACCATTTAATTTTTGAGAATTTTAACCCCCATTCTTCAAATGTAAAATACTTATATGAGGTAAGTTTGTATGAAATTGATTCGCATGCGCTACGCAGCAATGAATTATTACATTATTATATTCGGAATATAATCTACTCTAGAAAACTCTCTTCTAGTAATGCCTAATTTGCAAACACGTATGTTCACTTTTGTTGAAAGAAACAAAAACAAAAGAAAAGAGGTTAACTCAATCAAAAGTTGAAGGAAAAGAAAACTAATTACCTCTTCATCGTTCATATCAGGATTTGCGCGTTTCTTTCTCCCAGCATAGCGCAAGACAGACGTAAGAGCACGAAGTCCAAAATCATAGTGATCTTGTTTAGAGAGTTGTTGAATTGACAAGGAGTACAAAGTATGCACTTTCTTTGAAAGTAACTGAGATGGAATGCAAGGTAGCAAATTAACATACTTTGTTCTTCAATAATCAATAAAATTGTTTCCAGGTAATAAGGTTCTCGCAGTGTTTTAAAATTTAGATCATATAAGCATCAAGCAAGTTATGTTGAAAGTTATCTTGATGTTGGCATCAAAAATGTTCCGTTTGATCTATATAATGCAACATTAAATAAGTAATTTTGTACCAAATACTCAATCAACAAGAATATGAAGCAATTGAAAGTAATAGTTTGAAATTTCTATCTATTCCATAGAACAAAGTTTAGAGAAACTCAACATCTTTGTTGGAACAAAAGCATACCTTGGTATTATTGAATCCTTCGGCAAAAAGTATAATCTCAGCAATTAGAGCAGAGTCAGGAACCACCATTGATATTGGCCTGAACATACTTTTCAGGTTATCTGGAAGTTCAGTCCTGCCAGCATATCCTGATAAGTATACGAATTCAATCAAACGAAATAAATATACCGAAAATTGGTTTCATATGCCAAACATTTATGGATAGAGAAAACTGAAAGAAGGAAATTTTATAATACAACTAGAAATATCAAAATATTATCGTACCAGGATTCATTGTGATGAAAATTCCACAAGACCAAATCAAATTGATCTCTCTGCCTTCGAAAACAAACCTTGAGAGGTTAACACTCAGTGCAGTTAGGATTGAGAGAATTTGTTGAGCAACAACGGATAATACTTCGATATTGATCCGATTGAATTCATCAAAGCATCCCCAGGCACCAGTCTACAACATCATAAATTAAGTATCATTTTAAACAACTGAATTTTAAACAAAAAAGCTAGCATTATCAACTAAAAATAGAAACTGTTTCAGATGATGGCATTGTAAATTGGAAAGTCGGAAAATCAAAGTCGTAACGATTGGTAACCAACCAACTTTTATCTTTCGGCGCAATCTTGGCAATAGAGACCCATTCGACAAGTAATTGCGGTCACTTTCAAGATATCTTCAGCAACAATGCTAATATAACGGTGTCTAAGGTGACCTTAATAATAAAACGATTATCACAGGAAGTTTTAGCCAGAATGAGGTATGATCCATGTTTGCCGGTAATGCTACGCCAAACATGCCACCCTGTTAACAAATATTAAGGCAATTCCGAAATTCTACAAAACAAAATTATTACCTTACTCACCACAAAAGGTACACCGCTTACAAGTAAAATTTTTGCCTAACCAATTCAGCAATTTAGAATCATTACATCGTGAACAGATGATATGAATCTTATGACTATGATATGACTGGAAATCATGTTCAGAACCGTATTAAGTAAATTTTTCCAACGAAAAAATAATGGATAGTCTAGACTTTTTGGAAAGAGAGTAATTAAAAATAAGTTTCTGAACTGGAAAGACACTGACCTGAGCTAGACCACTATACATTCTCCCCATTGATTTGTAATCGAGTCCTTCAGAGCAATTCACTACAATTACATAATTTCCAAGAGATTTTCCTAAGTCTTTTGTTGTTTCTGTCTTTCCAGTGCCAGCAGGCCCCTTTGGACTTCCTCCTCGATGAAGATGCAATGCTGTTGTCAAAGTCATGTAGCATCTGTCCAAAGAAATGAGATAATAAAATAAAACAGAGGTAGCCATGACTACAAAATTGAGTCTGTAATAAAGAAAGGGGATTTGCAGGAAGCCCATCCCAAGCAATGAATTTGCTAGAACTTGCAGCTGTCATACCACTCCCGAGTGATCAATGTGAAAGGTATTTTAGTCAGGTAAAAAATGCTGCAGAAACTAAACATGATTCTTATCTTTCCAAAGTGGAACATTTCGCAACCAACTGTTAAAGCCTGTGCAATAGTACAATGTAAGCCGCATATTCCGATACAGATGAGAAGATTCGCAAGAAGTAATTCATACTTGCGAGAATGCATGCTAAATTGCCGAATCATCGTGAAAAAGCAGTGAATAATTTTTTAGTGTTATTGTCAAGATACAACAGCTGGTTCTTAGCAAACAAACTGTGGCAGGGAATGGTTTGTACGAATAATTTCAAAATAAAAAGTTCGGTTGAGGATGAAATGAAATTTCTCTCCCCCGACCTTTTATTTATTGTTTTTGTTCTCATTGCTCGCCTCAGTCTTCTATGCTGTATTACCAGTAGCAACTTATTTCAACGCCGCGCCTGGGAAAACGATAACTTCTTGGTACTAATTGACCAAAGAAACATTTACAGAGAAACAGCAGTTTTAGCCAAATTACTAAGTTTTTGCAAAAATGTGAGATGTTAAATATATATCAGTCTCTCTCGGGCCAGTGCTGATTCGCCATAGTAACGACCCCGCATAGACTTAGAGAGGTCCAAAACATTCAGAACATGAAGCATGGAAGTCGTTCTTATAAAAACAGATCGTAAGTGAATGCTTGACACAGAAAATATAGAAATATCAACAGGTTTATAGGACAAATTACCTGTCTGTCAGTGGTGTGATCACCAAACGCCCAGAATTGCCAAGATATTCGTATCCGTACTGAAACTGAGTGTTAGTTTGCCTAACAATGCAATCATCAATATCCTGGAAATAATTTTAGTGAAATAAGATTATTCCAATTAAATAAATTAACAGTTTTCTATTAAGTTGTAATAATCTATAACATACACTAAAACAAAGAAACAAAACTATACGAAAATAATAACAATTAAACTGAGATGGACACCGTCATAATAACAATTTTCTATACACTTCATGTTAGTTCCGGGATATTGCTAAGGTAAATTAGACATCGTAAGTTACAAAGTTAGAATGCAAAACAGACCTTATCCCAGTAAAGTCTTAATTGACTCAACCACTCAAAAGCGGTAACTTCAGTACATCCTGTTTTCACCAATTTGTCAATTACATCCCTTTCATGAACCTCTATTGTAACAAGAGCAACAAGCTTCAGTCTTTGCAGTTTTGTTAAGTTTCCTCTTATTATTTCTGACATTTTCCCAAGCATTGAAACCTGAAGTGAAGCATTATTTTATTCGCAATTTCTAGTCTATAACAGTATCAAACAAAAGAAAGGAGAAAAATATCACTTAAATAACATTAAATATATTCTTTATAAGACTAAATTAAGACGGAATAAAATAAAATGATTTGTTTTTCAACTAACCAGAGAATTCAACCCAAAACAATAACACATATACATAACAAACGAAAATGGATAGAATACCCGAGAATGCTACATATGCGAGAAACAACTATTACCACACAGAAGAGATACCATATAAATGACTATTTTTAATATACAGGTAGAACAATTTTTGCTAAAAATGCATTTTTGTCTATCC
This sequence comes from Chrysaora fuscescens, assembly GCA_009936425.2. Lineage (NCBI taxonomy): Eukaryota > Metazoa > Cnidaria > Scyphozoa > Semaeostomeae > Pelagiidae > Chrysaora > Chrysaora fuscescens. Next base: position 11,079 of record JAACYV020131115.1, read on the forward strand.
TATTTTTTAGTTTCGATGGTAAATATTTCCTCCTCATCACACAAACTTGAATAAAAAATTGCTAATACGAGGACAAAAACCAGTTAAGGCAGATACTAAATTTAAAACCTGAAAAAAGTCAAGATTCTGTAGATATTAAAAGCACTAGTAATTTACCTGTTTTTTCCTTAAACTTTTAAGTGGCTTCTTATCCTGTTTATCCTTAGTCGCCGACAAAGCTTTGGTGCAGTCTGCTGTCCACTGAATTTGGTCCGATGTAATTAATAACTGTCAGAAGAATAAATATTGCAACAACAAATGCATGCAGAATATTAATACCGCATAGCTGATTAAGGGTGACCAAAAAAGGTCAGATTGAGTGTGGAAACTACTATATTCAATGCAGTATATTATTAAATGACACATCAATCTAAACAAGTAAGCAATCTGTGCTGTCGATTAACATTGTTTCTTGTCAAGCGGGCACTTTATTGTGGCAAGACAATGCTGTCAACTATAGAAGCCACTATGATTGGAAATCCTGACCATCTGCTATTACAAACATGAAGGAGGCAAGATTAACTGCAGTGGATTAATGCTGCCAGAAATTTGTATTAGCTTTCAACGAATGTCTCTATTTTTTTCCATAGTCACGCTCAAGTAAATCGCTTTTATAGACTTCCAACAGGAAACCTAGATCACCGAGTTCAGCTTATCCGCATTTTTAAGAAGATGTTCTCTGTCATGCAGTTCATTGATGGCAAACAATTAAAACCTGTTAATTACAACAGCAGAGTAGATGAGAATGCAGGCTTGCTTAGATGTTTTTGGAATTAATGTTGCCGTTTGCTTTTCCTAGCTATTTAAAATTTCAAAAAATTCATACAACATCGATGTCTTTGATGCATACAGTTAGAATCCAAAGACCAGAGACTTGTTGAATAAATCAGAGCAGCTGACGCAATCGTTATATTTATTCGTTGTAAGGGTAGCTAGAGATTTGAAACATACTTGACCAGCCCATTCTTTCAGCCATTTTTCTCTTTTTGTGCCAGCTTTCTTCAGTGCAGCCCTACAGTTTTTCAACAGTTCTTTCAACGTCCATCGCATGCGTCTTTCGACATCACAAAGCCATGCCTTAAAAATTAAAAAAATTATAAGAGACTTTCGAACTAAGGAAACATTTTTAAAAAACCTAATTTCTTTTTTTGATAGATTTTGATGCCAAAACGAATAACCTATTCCTTTAAAAAAGAATATAGAATCCTTTTGAATGTTAAAGCAAGCAAGAGCTTGAAAAGACCCACAAATTCTAGCAATATTGACGTTTTGTAATCTTGTTTACCAATAATCTCTTAAGTAATGGAAAAAGAATTCCATGATTGTTAAGGCCACTCACCTCTACAGGTCCCTCAAGAGGTACCGATAGTCCAAACTCCACAAATTCTCCGTCAGCAGAATACATTCCAACTGCTTCAACTTTCTGACTGATCCCCATCTACAGATAGAAAAAAATCTGAAATATTGCAAACATCTACCTTATAAAATGACGTATAACAAATCCGCAGAAAGCACTTCTGTGTTATTGGAAGAAGTCGTTCTAAGTGGAAAGGAGACAGAAAAGAAACCTAAATTGCACTCTCCTTGGAAAAGAAGTCTTCGGGTGTTTACTATGCCTGCTGATCCGTCCTATGCAAATAATTCAATACAGAATATTCTAAACCAGACTACAAAAACTATTAAAAATAGACTCCAACAAACTATTTTTCTCTGTAGCACGGCAACGTGGTCCGATGATGATGGGATATAGGTTTTCTTTAAAACTACGATAATGGGGAAATCAACACCATATTTTGTATAATTGTAAATACATTATACTGATAGTTAATATAAGTTTACAATAAATATACCTTTGATGAAGCATCTGATTTTGACCAGGAATATTGTGATAGCTAAGTCAACGAAACAAAATAACATGGATAGCTGGTCTCAACCAAAATTTATAAAATAGGCCTTCCTTGTAAGCTATGACGTTATAGAAAGCTTACTTGCGTAATTTTAAGGGATTTTATGTTGTCAAAGCATTTCTTCAAATGTGGTTGTACCTGAAACCAAAAGCACAACAATTTCAAACTGGAAACCAAAATAAAACAAAGTAATTACATTAGAAAATTAGAATTTCAGCCATAAGTAACAATTTTTATTTGCTGAATATTAACAGGCCTTGTTCAGTGTCTGTGCAATAAGTGATACATGTTGAGCATTAATGCATCATCTATTCAACATAGTGATACAGTTAAGCTGGTCACATTACTGCATCTTTCAGGTCGATTTACATGGATCAAATTGCACATTTTTCTAAAACACGCCAGCAAAACGTACCGAAAAGCAATAAGAAGGTGAAGATAAAATATATTGTTATGATCAATAAATCGTTGATATAAAAATCAAAACTTTAAACGTAAAAATTTATAAAAAATTAACCTTTTGGTAACATTCAATTTTATGTACTGTATTTATATGTAAAACGTTCATTCGAGTTGGCTTTCCAGTTTCGCATTGGTGATGATATCAAAAATAAATTTTTTCTATCAATTTGCACATAATTGAACAGGAATCTGATTGTACCTCTACTCACTTCGTGTGGATTTTTTGATTGACCAAGGATAGCTAAAAGATCATCATTCGACAGAAAATAGAATCGTGGGAAAATTTGCCGCTTCGTTTCCAAGTACATATCAAGTGACTTTTGGATTTCTTCCAATTTGACATTCATGTCATTCAGTGTCTCTAGCAAACCTAGTAAAAAACAACAGTTTAATCAACTTGCAACATGTAGTAGCTTATAACAGGAAGAAAAAAGCATAAATTGCCATTGCAATTATAATTTCGCATTTGAAGATTAAAGTACCTGGGTGATGGGTGCCTCTGAGAGCGTTGTTGTCCTTATTGAGTCTTCCCATTATTACCTATAAAATATATATGCTGGATGTTGTGTTTGGCTAATATATAAGATTCTGCAACCAATCTGCAACCAAACTGCAACAGTAAATTTACGAAACATGATCGTAGTTGGTAATCAACAAATTAGACCAAGGCAGAAGGCAATCCTATGCAGTGTCTTTGAAGGCTGAGTCCATATAAAATGTGAAGGCATAGCAAAGGATAAATGCAGTAAAAAAAGTGTCTGACCTAAACAAAACTTATAGGGCCCCTAAAGTCAAAAGATCTTTCTGAGATTTTCGTGTTGTGATGAGTTTCAGACCATTGTGAAGATCTTTTTATGAAATTTTGAACCTACTATGGGTGCCTAAAGGCGGATTGAATCCGGCTGAGCGAGAATGAATGCCTTTCCAGCCCAAAGTCTCCTCCACAGCCAAGGCTCGGCTTAAAGCATTCATCAGAGTCATGTATCTTATCATTATAATATGAGATCTTCGTGAACTTGAGCGGAAAAGTTCATTTTTATTAATTTCAAGAGAAGCAGATTTTATTTATAAAGAGAGCCGTCTTTGGTAACTACAAATATAGACTTGCCTTAATTGTCTTAATGGTCTTAATTCTAGATCAGAAAAATGATATTTTAAGTACAAATGGTGTCTCTTTAGATGTAAATTGGTAAAGCCTATTACAAGAACTTTTTTGGGCCTATTTTCGTCAAATAAGATTGAAATTCAGAGACAAAGACTTTTCCCGTCGAACTTTTCCCGTCGAAAGAGAATATGTTTGAAAGAACAATTTAAAAAGCAGATTTGTGGACCCAATATGTTGATTAATGCATAGCGACACTGATTAACGTAGTCTATGAAGATTTGTTGTTTTCTGCGTGCAGCCGCTAAAACAGATACATAATACTTGACAGGTGGCAGATGACCTAGGGTATAGTGGAGCTGGTTAATTTACTCTGCACTGGCATTGGCATAACCAATTAAAGTGTTTTGAAGAGGATTACCGGGGTGGGGGGGGGGGGGGGCATATGATATAGCTGTTTACTCTTCATTGATGCTATTGGTTCAGATAATGGGGCAAGGGGTATTTAAGGCATGGCTTCTGACATCCTCTTCTCAGTTCGCTCGGCTGACAGACAGCATTGGCGTGTTCATGTATGGAACATTTTCAATTTCCGATGGCACGAGTTTTGAAATTAATCACATTTGCTTCTTCCCCGAGCTGAGAATTAATAATGACTAAACAAGAAGGATCGACTTACCTTCCAATTGTTGTTCACGTCGTCAAACTCAGAAGATTCTCTAGGGAGCTGTTTTCTAATATCTTCACCCAGGAATATGTTCTACAATAAATAGATTTCGTCGTTTTTTCTGATCAAATAAATTAAAACTATTGATTAACTTTCATTTATTTAAAACAAATGATTAATGTTGGACACCACTAGCAAACCAAATAATAGTTAGCAAGGCAAATTTGAAACCCTAGATCTGTGAAAAAAATTCAAAAAAAGATCTTACCTCAAGATATTTCCATTGGCGTTGGACAGTAAGAATAATTTCAGTTACTTCCAAGATATGCGATAATGTTCTTTCCCACTTGTCAACCTAAAACAAAACATCAATGCCGCCCAATCAATAAAAAATATTGGCGTGATACATAAAAAAAGACACAATTCAAAATTCTTTTAAATGAAAGTGGGGTCAATTTGTCTAATGAATCAAAGATAAAAAAATTTCAATATATTGTTGGGAAAAAATGAGTTTCACGACTTTAGCAACCTTTAAATTTCTACAAACTCTCAGCGTCTACCATGACAAACCTGAAATCAGAGCTAACATCCCGCCTAGCTAAACGAACAAACGGATGAAAAATTATATAATAAAGGCAAGCTTTCTTTTTCATAGAATTGTAAATTACTGGACCATATTTGCATAAAGAAAGTCGCAAAATCAATTCAAACGATATTTAAAAGATGTTACTTTTGGTTACACCAAACAATTTGACTGAACAGCACTCAAAAGATCTTATCCAAAAGTTTTCGAAATGTTGTCCTGACTTTCCCTTGAACAAAACAGACCGCAGAACTCATACAAGAACCTTGTGAAAAGGTTTAATAAGGAAAATAGATTACTTTTGCTACTTTAGCGTAATTTCTAAATAGGAATATCTCTCGCTTACTTCTTGTTCAAAAGGCTTTACATATCTCGATGCTTTCATCGTGGATAATGTAACTTGATTATCTTCCAATGTTTGAATGATTTCATCTGTAAGCCTACATATAAAGACAAATACGCTTCTGATATGAGACAAAAATAAATTGATAGAACTATTGTCGACCTACTGTTGTCTACCTTCTCTGTATAAAGATAAAGAATGCCTCATTTATCATTTCTAATCTATTACTTCACAAACATGTTAACTAGCAGCTTTAAAGCGGCTGGAAGTAAGACAGGCGTTTTATCGAGCGCCAGCAAGAACAAAACAACCTACATAGACACCATCAGAACCAAAACAATAACATTTATGTTAACAGCTAAGAAATGAAAAACAAAATCATCAACAAAAGATCACATGTTAACCTTAGCACAAAATGTCCTCTGTCCTTATAGGTTGTTATGTCTAGAGCAAGTACACCCCAAGCAGCAGATATTTCCGAAATTGCCTGAAAATTGAAAGCATAAGGTCAGCGATGTCAATTAAAATGTAAAAAGGGTTTAAAAGTTTGATTTGTTCTGCATCAAAAAGATGATCCCCAACTACTTCATTTCAAAATCATACTTTGCAAACTTTTTTAGGTGTATCTGTTCTCCCACTCAAAAGTAGCATCAAGTAATCACTACTGAATTGAATTGTTAGATGGTCAAAATAGAAATCAGAGTAAAAAAATAAAAACTAAAATGAATACAAAAGAAAACAAAATCAACAAAGCACCAACTACAAAGTTTAAATAAAAATCGTTAATACAAAAAGTCAACGTTACCTTTTCAATAGAAAGCTCGTTGCTTGCAGCAGCTGACACTTCATTTATCTGCTCCGAAAACTGATCGAGACCTAGCTCGATAATTTTTTCAAGAGTGAAGCTATCGCCTTGGAGGAAGTCAGAACATCAAATAGAAGCCATAGGATGCATCTTCGCATACTTTATTTTGGGGGTACCATTTGAGGGTATCCGTAAAAAAAATTGGAAATGATTGTTGGGCAATACCTTTTAGCACCGATATCTTATGTAACGACTTAAAATATCTATGTTCTGATTTACCATCAACAATCATTGCCAAAGAAGCTTATCATTTGATGAAAAAACTTGTTAATGTAATTTACAAATTTAGAGAATTTTATTTATGTAAAGGCCATACCAATATGATCGAAAGGCTTCTGCAGTTCAGCTTTGATCTGGGTCCAATGTCTATCTCGCATAGCTGGATTTTTCAAGTCTTGTATTAGTGGCATTGTTCTCTTGAACTGGTCAATTTTGCCTTTGACTGATTCACAAATTTCCCAATTTTTGTCCTTGAAATATAGTTGTTAATTGACGTATATTCTATTCTATGACGTATAGTATATTCTGACGTTTAGATGGGTTTGCCTCGACTTTTCCAATAAAAAAATGCCAACGAAATTAAAGGTGTGCATACAGGAGGAGTGGCAAGTTAAAGAAATTTTACATTTTGTGAGTTTCACATATAGTTAATTGTTAAATGCATTTAAGGATACTTTGAAAGAGAAAATGCTTATTTTATGGAAAGTCAAGCCTGGTTTGGTCCACGTGAATAAATATTTTTCAAAACGCGTGTTTCATTGCATATTGGATTCACTGACTTAGCAAGCTAATGTGCGGCGAAGAAAAAATAGCCAGGTTGCAGGATTCTATACGCAATGATATCACCTTCAGAGCGGAGACTAGACAAAAGTGATACAAAAAAGTATCGGATTCGTTTGAGGTGATTTAAGCCGAAAGCCCAAATCAGTGCGAGTTGAATCCAGAATCGTGTAAAAAAAAAATGGATGGACAATGGTCTTGAGAAAAATTGGTTGAAAAATATGCGAACTGAATAAAGTTAACATAATATATTACCTTTATTTCCCTAATGAGCTTAGCAAGCCGTTTATATATCAGCTGAGAAGTTGTCTCCATATCTGGAGTTTTAAGATTAGCAAACTGACCATTTTTCCAGTCACTCCATAATTCGTCCCATTCTTTTTCTATCATCCAGATCTGCGCGAAAGAATAAAGAGAAATTAATAGTAAGACATGGTAATCATCAATAGTAATCATTGTTAATAGTAATCATGGTAATCATCAATAGGAATCATTGTTAATAGTAATCATGGTAATCATCAATAGGAATCATTGTTCTTAGTCCATTGTTATCTAACAATGGACTAAGAATAGTAGAACTATGCACCTGCAGGAGATAACTGACGTCTTTTTCGAGACTCTGGAGTGCTTTGGATGGCTGTTGCTCTATTTTGAAAATGTTCAACCCATTTCTTATCGTGCATTCTTGATCTTTCAAGTCTTCAATTGACTTTACATAGGTTGTAACATTTTGCAACGCCTGGAAAATCGAATTGTTGCCAATATCAGGAAATTGATACAAAACTGAATGACACGTAAATACGGGAGAGTTCAACTCATCTTCAACTACGCTAAAAAATGCTGCGTATTTTGGCAAAAATATTAGAAAACGGTTTAGCCAGGTTCGTCAAAGTCTAGTACAAGTTATGCGCAATTAGGGTAAATCTTTATCGATTTAAATTCTCTGTCCTAAGCCGTGTTGTGGGAGGTATGTGTTTCTTTCCTCTAGCATAAACCAAGAAGGGTCTTTTCAAGATGAAATTGGAAATAAGTACTCTCAAAAGGTGACAAACAATCTTTGGCTGAAGAGAAATGGTCAACAAGTACTGAAATTGCGACAATATATACATGATCAAAATATCCAATACCATATAATTTATGTTTATTGAGTCCAATTTTCAATGATATGTTTTCACGAATAAATGCAATTAACAGTGAGATTATTGGAATAGCTAAGATAGCTGGGGCGTAGCTGGGCTTGATTGTAATTGTTCAGAAGTAAATGCAAATATAAAAGTATCAATTTGAAATCAATGAAAACTGATTCAACGGTTCCGTAATTGCTTACAACACTTCTTTTCGAAATATTTCGTCAAATATTTTACCATTACAGATTAGAGAGTTGCAGCATGGAATTAAAAATAATTTTCCACCGTCTAGACGTCTAGAAAAAAACACAACTTGCTCGTCTGCTGTTACCTCATTGATAGCAATTTTTGCACTGAAAGCACCTTTGCTATTAAGGTCATCCTGCAAAGATGCAATTGACCTTTTTAAGTCCTCAGATGAGTGGAGTAGTCCGGTTTTGAACTTTTCCTTGCATTTTTTCAACATGGTGTCACTGTCTATAATACATTGCTGAAATGATACCCATTCTGTGCTCAGATCTTCCAACATCTTTTGAACCTGACAAAATAATTTGGCTATTTATGATACTATACTATTTTGAAATAATTAGAGCAAACTAATGCTATAATAGGATGAAAATGTGAGAAAATGGTTTTGTAATATGAGTTATATTACTTAATATGAGTTCAATTGATAATATGGCAAAGTTCGCTTCAACAATATAATCCTGATCCCATACCTCTTCCGTTATTTCAACCTCATATTTTTCAAGAATAGAGAACTGCTCATGAAGAGGAGGTATTCTAGATTCTATCTTTGTTAAATCTGTTTGCAAACTCTCCAGCAAAGATATACTTTCACCAAGCTCATCTAAATTCTCGGGGAATGCTGTGAGTCTGATAGAAAACCACAGAATTAGCGTATCTTGCAAAAATCATATAAAACTATGCAAGACTGCACAATAAACTTAATATGAAATACCATGTTTGTCAAAAAGGTAGACGAGCCTATAAAACAATAGAAAAAGCAAAGAAAATCATACTTTTTTGAATTGCCTTTCAGGAATTGGTGGAGATCTTTTAATCGATTCGTAGCCATTTCGTTCAAAACACGTGTGAAACCATTTTGCCACTCGTTGCAATGACTCAATAACGCAAATTTAAGAGGAGAACAATCCAAAAGAACAAATTGTAAGTTTACTATTGTTTCTTCTTTTTGAACGTTATTGGCAACAAGTGTGTACCTAGGGAAAATTGGTTTTTAGAAATAAAATGATTCTGAAATACTTTAGAAATATCTATCTAGATGATTAGCAATATTAACAGTGTCTTGAAAAAGGAATTAGAAGCTGTTTTCCCTATTTTCATTTCCCTTATTTAGAAACAAAGAAGCTAAAAATAAAGCAAATAATTATAAGAGGTTTTAAATGAAAAAAAGTTTACATATATGTTTTTTTAGATATAGGCAATACAACTAAAATTCTGTATGTTCTTATACCTTGCAATATCAGCATCAAAAGAAGAAACGGGTGGGTTTAACCGCTCGTATCTTCTGATAAAGGCCTCTTTATTCAGTTCCCAAATCTCTCGATAACTAAAAAACGATCAGCATCATTTTGTAAGTTTAATCATTGAGGTGGTCCCTTAAATAATAGTCAAGGTTCTAATCAGAAAATCAATTGAGTGTTAAAACATCTGTGTGACTACGAAATGATTATCTCAATGCCGATTTCAGTGCATTTACCATTTTACAACAAACGGATTGAAAGAAAAATACCACAAATTTCGTAGTTTACTAAACAAACAAAGAGCTTAATTAAAAACCTGTCCCAGACACTAAGGTAGTTCCGTAACATTGAGGCATTTGTAGCAATTCCATTGGTGATACTCGACTGTATCTTTTTTGTGTCATCATCTTTTTCAATAACTGAAGAGATCGGCTAAAAAAATATTCAAGTTAAACTTTAAATGAGCAGAGGATAAGCCGTTAAGAAAATATATACACGAAAGGTAAGCAAAATTTAAGTCCTGGATTTTAGTCATGTCAAAAAATCTTGTAATATAGCTACTATCGGTTACTTTAGGAAGCAAGGTTCGATTAATATATTAGAATACAAAATCCAACATCAAACTCATCACGTGAAGTGTTCAAACGCTTACATCTCTTTTAGCTTTCAATGTAGTTAATTGGTCAGGTAGTCTCTTAAAAACTCCAAGGCACAACGTAAGTTCTTTCGCAGTTGTGCTTACGATGCTTTCAAGCTTTGAAAGCGTCGGAGAGAATTCAACCTAAAATAAAATAATTTTGATAATTTTTCTTACTGGAGATATTTTTAATGACAACGGGAAACAACGTGTTTAGCAGATAGATGTTTCTGACAAGCCTTGCGTCTCTACCCGATTTGTTGAAAGATCTTGAGATAACTTGAAACAATATTGCGAGTTAATTTGTTTAGAGTATTGCTTTGAATATTATTATAAAGAGCTTTTTACTTTCGCATATCAAAAACGTTTGAGGCACACAGTTTATTTCACAAATGCTTTCAATTTTCCCACTATCACACAATTTAAAAGAAAATTTCAATTCTATAACTGTTTCGACGCTATGGAAGGATTTCCTGTCAAGGCTCTCTATAACAAAACACTCTTCTTAAATATCCTGACGGATAAGTGTTTAGGATCTTGACATTTTTATTGGGCCATTGAATAGTGAGATGGAACCTCTGAATATCAGGCTGGTTGTAATTGAATTGTTGAGAAGTGTATAGATTAAAAATGGCAATTCCTGACGTGACTGGGTTAACACATTTTGATATGAAACCAAGACGAGAAGCTCACGATTCAGATATTTGGTCAATAACAACAAGTAAGTTGATAAATCACATTTTTTTAATGCCAGAGCCTTTTTAGAAACTACGGAATCATTTATCAAAAGAATTCGAATTATTGACGGCTACTGATTTCACAGGTCCCTTCGATTTGCAGCTTACAAATGGTGATTTGTAATACAAATGGAAATACATAATCGTCTGGGTAATGGAGTTCGGACAGTGATTCCATCGTGTGCGGCTTGGGCAATTCGAAAGAGTGACAATGGTGTCTTCTGACAATGGTGTCTACGGAGAGTCGCCTTGGGGAGTAAAGACTTCTGCAAGTAAGCGACAACGAAGAAGATTGGCGAAATTATTCTTATATCATTATATTCACTTGAAAGCCCGACAGAAAGCACACGGCAGATCAGATCTAAGCTCAGAATCACAATCCACACAATATCGACCTTATCAAAATTCTTTATATTTATTCAATAATTTCTGCCATAAGCTGGTTCAAATACAATTATATTTTTTCTGTAGTCAATTAAATAACCCATCTTTGCTTTACTTTCGGAAATGAAAGTTTGTGACGATCTTTTGCATCCACTGTTATTGCTTGCTCAAATCTTGTGCTAGAGATGGGATCTGGCAATCATTCCACCGGCCGAAAAGTGCAATTTTTTTGGCAGTATTACTGTGATTATTGTTGGCAGTTTTATTGTACAGGGAAATATAGACTCATTGGCCAGTAGGTCTAAACATTTTAATATCATTGTAAGAAAATTCATTTTTTACGACAGTCTCAAGAGCGGTACACGTTTCTCTTTCTTTGACAGTTCCTTGCATCGTTCATATATTATTGCAGCTTCCCACCTATGATTATTGCGTGTATGGCGCAAAATAATTATTCATCTTTCTTGCAGCAAATGTTGATACTTATAGCAAGTGGCGTAGCACCCCAAAATGATTAATGATAGATCTTATCTAATGAATTAAATCAGGAACAAACCTTATTTTTTGTCGATTTACCAAGAATCTTACCAGCTACAAATCGTAACATGCCAAATGTCAAATTGATTATATATAGGCCAACTAGGTTGGTGATGGTAATGTTCATAAACAGTATGCTTTGATTTGTACAACACCGGTTAATGTTTGTATCTATGCCTTAAATATCGATGAAACTACACCATCGATTTTATCTTGTGTTTCCATAGCAGAAGTATGTGATACAGTTCCTAAGTGAACAACAGAAACACCTAAAAAAAATTGGTATTTGTCTCCATGACAGTATAGGTACCGTTTTTTTTTTGCGGAGGAGCCTAACGAATCACGTCTATCTCCAGCCAGGGCAGTCAGTATGTATAAGTTTTCCGAACTTATTATAGAAATCATCGATGATTGGAAAAAGCTTTTTTTACTTTGGTTATTTGTGACTCATCATTTCTTTAATGTTTGTAAAGGTATCGCCAGTGTACAAAAGAGCAGCAAATCTAATATATTCCCTAATGCCATTTTGTGTATTCTTGGAGTTGAATACCACGTAGTTCGATGGTTTTTGTTGAAACTTCTCTCGACCTTCAGTATCTACCAGCTGTTACAGCTCGTATTATTGCTGCAGAAGAAAAACATTTTGAAGAAATTCCTAATAAAGGAAGCAAGCATGACCAGAAATAATGAACTTTGAATCGTCTTCTTATAAACTTTTACACGTTGGCTCTTTGCAACTCTCATTATTCTCATCGGATAAATCGCTCAGATCTTCAATTCTGAAAGACGACTCGGCATCTTACAATCAACATCTTCCTCTGACTCACAGCAACACCATACATCCATAGTGATACCTGAAGTAGCTAGATTGTAAGAGCTGCGTTGCTTTGCGATAATTCATTGTAATAACACCTACTTCACATTTAATAACACTGCGTTCCAACACTAGCCTTATCATAGATGTACCAATCTTTTTATCGCAAACTTTTATTCTATCACCTACAGTCAAATCTGTAAAATTCTTCCCATCAGTTTGGTTTAGCGAACTCTCACATCAGTTGCTCTTCAATTCTTGCCTATCTATTGAAATTGAGGCCGAGGCAGCAACTCCAAATGCTTGTTCTAAAATTACAATCTCTTTCTTCACTCCTGATTGTAGCGTTTATTGACGAATTCTCTGGGTCTTTGAGCATAGGCGCAAACTCATGACGGGTTAAAAGCGATGAAGGTATTATGGATAAATCTGATGATGAAACGAATTCAAGTTTAGCATATTCTATGGCACCAGCTAACGATTTGAATCGACTCATTTTCGGTAGATGCACAATCTAAAATCGAATGGGTTGCCTAAACATGAAATGTTTCTTTTCATTAATTTGGCCACATCTTATATCTGGCATTTTAAAGAAAAATCAACTAAGAGCTAACAGCACTCTTCAAATATTCCAGATTAAGAAGACATATTTGCTACATCTCCATCAGCAAGAATTAGTCTAAATGGAGACAAAGCTTTCCCGTAAAAGTATTTAGGCTTTATGATAATCTCGTCTTGAGCAGAATTTTATTATAGAGCATAGCTAAATTTTCCTACCTTAAATTTGATTGTTAGTAAGCAAGCTAGTTTGACCACTGGGCTCTAAAATATAACGTGAGTTAAAAAGCCTAGAGGTACCCAGTTTTATTATCTAGCAGACATGAGTGTTGTATATACAGAAAGAGTAATACATTTATACCTTGTCCTGTTCCAATACAACTTTAACTCTGAAAAGAGGATTGGGTGAAGTTTTGCCGTCTCCATTGATTGCTTTAGACAATTCTTGCAAAGACCATTTGACGTTGAGCCTGAATGCTTCTTCAAGTATCTTATCCATCTTCTCTGTGTAACGAAACCAGTGGTTCTGAACCTAGAAATCAAATTTTTGAGTGATCCTAAAACTTACACAGTTACAACAAATATTGAAAAAAATATTATCAAGAACAAAGCAAGGTTAGCCTGCGTGTAGACATCTATGCCACTGCGAAGAAGATCCAGACGGGATCCTGAAATGTCTCCAAATTAGCGGCCAATTCTGAGATCGCAAGCAAATTTTCTCCTGCGGAGAGGTTCTTAGTATTGCACAATGGCCCCGATGGTCAGGTGCGCTACGAAGAAACTTTTTTTAAGCTCGATAGAAATCTCGTTCAAGGATATGATTTATTCAATCCGAAATCTCAAGTTTTGATTATTTAGTTTTAGTTCCATTTTCAAAGTATATTTGTAGAAACAGTGTTATTTTTTGAAGAAAAGGAATAAATTGAGAGAAGGTCTTAGCCGAAGTGAACCGAAAAATTCAGTCAAGAACAAAAAGAGTACAAAGACAGGCAGTTGTCGGGTTGGAGAATGAAGTTGCTTGTTAAGATCACGCATATAAGATGAAAGGTCATTAGTTGGAGGAAGAAGACAAATTATCCCCGACATGTTAAGAGAAGCATACAGCCTCAGGGTTTGCAGACAGGCAATAGGCCTGAAAGACTCACCGATTTGTTCAACCCCCTTGCTGAAAATTTTTCGGCTGTCATATCTGTTGACTGGTCATCGGCATTAAGAAAAGGTCATAGGGAAACGATCTCATTCTTGGATCAGAAGAACAGAAGAAAAACCAAAATCATTTACGGATCTTGTTACTGTATTCCGGATTACATATTCCAAAATTTTTGGGCCATTTTCCCTCCTATATGCTATAAAAAATTGTCATTCCATGTTCATCTTTGGTAATATCATTTGATAGAATTTTTTCTGTATCTTCCTTTCAATAAATTTTTGCAATTCTTGTAGTACTTGAAGCTTGGTTTATAGCATAAATTTTTAAAGGGCAGGTGAAGTGAAAATTATGAATTTGCTTAAATTTTGTAAATATTATGCCTAGGCTTGGGTATATCGAATTACCTTATTTTTGCCCGGAAATAAAAGAAGAATTCTGCAAAAATAACGTTCGAAGTTGGGAGCATGCTGAAAAACTTGCTCTGGAATGTTGGAATGTCATGACGTCACACGGGGTATTCGGATTTTGAAGGAGCGCTGAACTAGGTCTAGATCAGTCACCACGG
>JAACYV020131116.1:0-10144 GCA_009936425.2 Chrysaora fuscescens
TTGTATGTTTATTCCCTAGTTTCTTTGTCTTGGTTTCTTTCCGCCGCAAGCTCTTGTTTTATTTGCACTGGCTTCTTGCGCTAGCTGTTTTCTTGGAATGGCCAGTTTGTTTTGGCTTCTTTCTACCTAATGACTTCTTTGCATTGGCTTTTTGCCTTCACTGGCTTCATTTCTTCACTTGAAACTAACACGCCACTACTTTGTATTGGCTTCATTTCTTCATTTTACTTCTCTACTTTGCATTGGTTTCATTATTTTGTTTTACTTCACTACTTTGTATTGGTTTCATTTTTTGTTTTACTTAACTACTTTGCATTGGTTTCATTATTTTGTTTTACTTCACTACTTTGCATTGGTTTCATTATTTTGTTTTACTTCAATACTTTGCATTGGTTTCATTATTTTGTTTTACTTCACTACTTTGTATTGGCTTCATTTCTTCATTTACTTCACTACTTTGCATTGGTTTCATTTCTTCATTTTACTTCACTACTTTGCATTGGTTTCATTATTTTGTTTTACTTCACTACTTTGCATTGGTTTCATTATTTTGTTTTACTTCACTACTTTGTATCGGTTTCATTATTTTGTTTTGCTTCACAACTTTGTATTATTGGTTTCATTATTTGTTTTCTTTATATTGGCTTCTTTGTGCTGGATTTTTGTTTTGGCTTCATTGTGCTTGACTTCTTTCCCTTGGTTTCCTGTGCTGGCTTTTCGGGTGAGCTTGCATTATAGATGCCATAAACATGATGTATAAACATGATTTTTAACATGCTAGTGTTTTGATTTCCAATAACCCGCTACGCTACGTTGCTTAGAACATGCGGAGACAAATTTGATGTTTACAATTCGACAAATTCGTCGATTGTGGAGCTAATCAATTGCGTTTGATTGATGGTTAGCTGCTTAAGGGGCTTAAGAGATTGAAATCAACCATTTGGAAAAGGCGTCTGGCAACTAATAACAATTTTCCATGTTTTTAGGAATTATCCAAGTGCAGATGAAAATGGTTGCTGGCTTCGAAGATATCATGATGATTCTTGCGTTGCTTTTCCTGTTATTCGAAAGCTGTCAGTGCGGTAAGTGGGTCATTTATGATTTTGTGAATGCAGAATACAGTACAGAGAAACTTTTAAGCTACTAAAAAATGATTTGTCCCTCTTCTTATAAGAAACTCTTGAGACTCGGACCCAAAATAAAGTTTCTTGTATTTCGGTTGATAAAATATAAATGGAACTAAAAATAAATTCTAATTCTAATTCTAAATTCTTAAAACATCTTTAAAAACAACAAACAAGAGCTCTTTACAGTTCTACATAGTACCTTTGTAAAAAAATTGTAATTTTCTATTGTGGCATTATTTTACAAACCTTTGAACTGATTTTGTTAACAATTATCTTCTTGACGTACACACAGGGCTAATATATCAATAATCAATCTCTTTCTGTTGTGACCTATTTTTCAAGGACTTTCCAGAAAAGAAATAAGAAACTTTAGCACCTAAAGTGTGAAAAATTGGTTTCTTAAATGCAGGGCCCTACTGTATCGTACTTAAAATTCTAGGCCTATTTTTGGGAAGTGGGGTAGCTGGCCAGTTTGTTGACACTTTTTTGGTGCCATGTCCAATTACTCACACCTTGGACTGACTTCGCAAAGCATCAGAAAACTCAAAGGGACCTCGAAAATCTTTCCAGGCTTTGCATGTTCATTTGATTGATACAATATCCCGAGTGCCTTAATGCAAAAGGAGCCAATTTTCACTTGGTTTTAAAGGGCGTTGTATGGTTTATGGGGGTTGGAAATTGACAATTCATCATTAACTTGATCTTTCTTTTACATTATCGAAAATGTTGGTGTTTTATTTTTCCTGTTTCCCTCCCTCCACGACAAGTTTGTTTACAAGGGATTACTTAATCTAAACAGTATACAGTATAAGAATAGATTCGACTCTACCCTTTAAAGAAGACAAGAAGGGTGCCTGCTTGTCCCCTCAATGATCCTAGAATTTATTCTTTCAGCCTGCAACAAACCACTTGGCATGGAAGACGGTCGGATCAAAGACAAACAAATAACAGCATTGAACTGGTTGTATCAGACACAGGACTACAACGATTATTACAAGCCAGTTTTCGCGAGATTGAACAACAAGAAACTAGGAGGCGGTGGATGGTGTTCTGAAAGCATAGAAAAAATGAGCGGTGCCTATATTGAGATCGACCTTCTGAAGAACACCAAGTTGACTGCCTTGGCCACCCAGGGTAGGGGCATTGGATCTGAATATATAGACGAGTATGGTATAACGTACAAAAGAGATAAGGACACAAAGTATCGAGAATATAAAGAGAAAGGAAGGTGGCATGTAAGTAAACACTTCTCGCTGTTGTTTTTGAAACGGGTTGACTTCCCAGGGGGTCACTAGAACTTTTTATATACGGGGTACATTTATATATGGGTAAGAATTTGCTTTGCAATCCGATATTTTCGGGTACCTGTTTAAAAATTATGTCTTTTTGATGTACAAAATATGGATTTTTGATACTTTTGGGCTGAACCAACGCATACCAAATGAAAGACAGTTAGGATTTATTTCAACATCCGTAAAAAATGAGGTTTTAGAGATTTATCCATACAGAAAGGACGCATAGAAGATACATGTTATTGAGTCATTGTGGTTGAATTTCAGACTTGAAGGTTTTGTATTTTTTATATCTTTGGGCCCATCAAACATTTTTAGTTGATACTTTTTGGGTCTGTGGAATTTCATTCGATACTTTTAGGTGAATTTTGGAAATTGCGGATGAACCCCCCTCCCCCCGTATATAAAAAGTTCAAGTGACCCCCCTGGGATGTAGACGTTGGATCGCTTGACAGTTTTCCCTCAGCAAATCGCTTTGTCTTTAAGTTGAGAGCATAAGCACATTATCCGCTTAGGTTATGTTTTATTTGTTTGTTAACAAGATGTTTAAATATTTCTATATTAAAATCTGTCGAGGAAACAAGCGTAGGCTTGCGATTCTTCTGTCTACATTGAAGATATAAAAAAAAGAATTTTTATGAAGAAGGTTTTGTGAAGTTCCTGACCATTCTAAGTTTCCCAACCGATATTTTCGATCGGTTGCCTAGATCAACCAAGTACTTACACAATAAGAGGGGGTTGGGGGTTGTTTGAAACCAGTGTTAGGGGGTGGGGTAGTAAGCAAGAATAATAGGCACATTAAAGATTAAAAGACACGGACATCTCCCAAAATCGGACACCAAATGTCGCTTCCGATGTCCGTTGCATGGATGTTTTACAATACAATTATCCTGTCCCCCAGGGGCAAGACAGGGAGTCTCGAGAAGGCGGTGGGGGCAACAAAATAGTTATCACGGCAAAACAAGAGAAACATAAATCTTCCGAATTTATCGAAGGCAGCTGCCCCCTATGCCCCCGTGGTTCCAGCCCCCTGTGTGCCTCTGATCAGACCCCCTAAATCTGGCTTATTCATTTATTCTAATCTCTTATGTGTTTTTCAAGATTGTAAAACATGTTATCGTTTACAGATATTTACTGCGAACAACGACTCGCACACAGTGGTTCGAAATGAATTCAAACATCCGATCATAGCACGCAGAATTCGAATCGTACCACTGGGCGACCTGTTTACAATTTACTGTGGCAGACTCGAGGTATATGGATGTGAATGGAAAAAGCAACAGGGTATGTTTGTGTTATTTATTTACAATAGATGTTATTTACATCTTAAACATCGATTGATAAAACTTATTACACGAGTCCCACTTTCGCTATCAAAGCTCTGACAACAACAACAACAGCAGCAACAAGCTTAACTACAACAGCAACAACAAACGAAACTACAACAACAACAGTAATCTAGTAATTTAAAACAGCAACAGTGACCTAAATTACAACAGCAGCAAGAAACTGAACTACAACGAAAACCACAACAACAACAGCAATTTAAACTACAACAACAACAACAACAGCAATCTAACCTAAAACAGCAACAACAACCTAAACATCATTACATAAAGCTTTGAACTCTTGCTTTGTTTTTGCTTACATGTTTACTTGACGTCAATAACTAACAACTCCTCTAATACACAATGAGGCCAGCTCATAACATGCACAAGATTCCAACAGTTAACAATATATGGCCGTTAAAAGTGGTATAACATGATAATAAGTTTCACACAGCTACGTAATAAGAATTTATCTTCAAAAGAAGAATAAATGAATAATGGGTTATAATTGAACAAGATTAAATCAACTTTACAACATTATTTAAAAATTCAAAAAATTACGTTGTACTTTAGGAAAAAAATTTAATCTGAAGAAGCACCTTAAATATTAGTTATTAAAAATATTAGTAATCTAAATATTGTGTTTGTTTCTCGCCTCGTCGTTATTCCTCCATCACTTTGTAGTGTTCTTGTTTAACCATTGAATTTTTGGTTTTTTATATCTAGATCAACTCGTCAGCTATCAGCTCCCTTTGGCGAATGATATCCAAGGAATGAAGACAAAGGACAATGCATATGATGGCTCTACGTCACAACTTCTCTCGTTCAAAGCAGCCGGCCTAGGCAAACTCACGGACGACGAATACGGGACGTCAACGATCGGGACAGTTTCGTCTTCCAAATGGATTGCTTACAAGAAAAGAGCAAAGTTCTCGCCCTTCTTTCAGTTTAATTTCCAATCCAAGCGACGCTTCAGTGCCATTAAATTCCATATGCTAAACAGAGGCAGCAACATAAAGGTCTTCACCAGAGTCCAGGTTCTCTTTAGTGACGACGGGCGCAAGTTTGGAAGAGAGGTCACCTACTTGACTACCGCCGCAGAGAGGCTGAGCTCGGCTTCTTTTGTCATCACCGTGCCTCTTAGTCAAGTGGTTGCTAAGCACGTCAAGTGTGTATTTACCCAACCTAAAGACTGGATGCTTTTTAGTGAGGTCGATTTTACGTCAGGTGAGGGGCTTATTAATTCTGTTAATTTTTTCTTATAAACTGTAAAAATCGGGCATGAATTTCGAATAAAGAATTAGCGATGATGCGGTTAGATTTACAGAACACAAAAATGGACGCTAATGTCAGAGTCCAGAAAAAGTCACGGCTCCACGGCTGTGAGCCGGAGGAAGGTTTTGCTTGTTAATGTCATTTTTGAGGAAGGTTTACTAATTCTATAAAAAATCTAGCTTGAGGAAAATTTTCAGTTGATATGACATTTGATCTAAGAAGTTTTAGTCATTATTAAAAAGCTGAGGAAAATGTTTGGTTACACATGTGATTAAACTATGTATTATGGTTTCTACTTTTACGGTTAAAAACAATTCATTTGATAAAGTGAGGAAGGTTCAACTTGTAAAATTGGCAGCCGAAAGGAAGGTTTAGACTATTTCTTGACTCTGGCTAATATTAAAAAAGAGATGCACTCATTTCTACAATGAAGAACTTTCCCATAAAAACTCAAATAAATGTTCCTAGGCTCAACTAATCTCAAAGCTCTAATCAAATTCCAAGGATATACAAACTACTAACAATATCTGTATAAACTCATAACCAACAAACTATTAACAATGTTTATAAAAGAACTGTATAAACTCTCAACATACTGATAATGTGTGATAAAGGCTCAAAGCTCCAAAAGATTATAACGCGTGCGTACTCTTAAGATGGCTACCTAAGGCTCAAAAACTACCCTACCAACAAAACAAAGGAAAACAAGTTATATTCACAGCCAAATAAGTCAGTAAATATAAGGTACTTAGGCGTAAACAAGACCGGAACCCAGCGATTGTTACAATTTATCTCACAACTAATTCGCAGACTTTAACGCGTTCCTAGCTAGCTCTCCTTCGCAGTGGGAAAGTTAACTCTGCCTCGCATGGTTGCTGAGCAAACATTATCCATTAGAAGCTACGCCAAGATATGATACGGTTAAGATAAACATTTCCTTATTAGGTAGTTCAACTCCCGACTCTTGGTATCCCGCTGCTGTTGTTGTTTTGCAAAATTAATCGGAAAAATAGATTGTTTTGACGACCTTCAACTTTGCTTAATAATTAATTAACATATGATTGTTCCATCAATATTAAAAAAACCTGGTATTTACAGTTTTTTCGTCACCTTGCCAACTAGCGGACATTCAAGCATTTATACCAGAGGTAGAATAGTCCAGAGATACACTTCCTTCGTTTATTTCATTTTTATTTATTTTAACCGGGTCAATACAAAGATTAACGAACATAATGACATGGTGGCTTATTTATTTTTGATTATTTTGGAGGGCGACTTATTCGAGGGTAGGGCTTAAATGATTGGGGGGGGGCTTATAAAATTAGTCATAAAATCATCATCATTTATTATAAATTTTGTGATTCATCATCGACCGAAAGAGTGATTTTCTGTCATAGCTCGATAAAGTACAAATATGGACTCAAAAGGCTAAAATCAACATATCAGGGGTGGGGGGCTTATTCGAGGGGGGCTTATTAGCAATTTCTGGCTCTAGAGTGGGGGCTAATTCGGGGATTTACGGTATATTTATTTCTTTGGCATATAATCTTATTACATGGTATATATTCAATCTTCAGGGATACAAATACTATATATATAATTATCATTTTTACTTTAAGGGCCTATATAAAATATTGAACTTTGCTATTCTCACTTTAAAATTTGTGCAAATTAATACTCTAACCAATATTCCGATCTGCCTCGCAGGACGTTTTCGGGGTTTACAATACAAAAAGTTAACGGAAAATGTATAATTTAAGTATTTACACATATCATACAGTGATAAAGGATGTCATATCCTTTAATTATCAACAATTAAACATTTCTTGTTATCTCCTTACAGTTTCTCCCGACGCTCCACTGCCTACAAGACCACCCCCTCCAACAGAGAAGCCAGTTGTTATGACCGGTCGAGAAACGACGACAGAGGAATCGACAGTGCCATCCACAGCCAGGCCTACACCAAGGTTGATTTTCAGTCTTCCCATTTCAATTAATGATGTTGACATCATCAATAAGATGTTTTCAACGTCGAAGGCAACAACCGAAAAAGACAGCAGCAAATCTCAACAGCAAGGTGAGTTGTTGTGGCTCTCTGCTTTTCTAACATTGCATTTATTGCGCGAGCATAGCGAGTGCTTACTATTAGGAAGCACCCGAGTTTCGTTTCTGGTCCACGCGTATTTTATTGTCATTCATTGTTAATTTCTGCTTGTCAAATATAGTGCAATAATATGCAAATATAGCAAAAGAATTCACATGGTGCTCACATACATAATTCGTTTGCCTAATTGAGCCGATAAATAGGGCAAAATAACTAGTTCCATGGCTGTTCGCGCACTAACTAACTGTTCGTTACTTCTAGTTTTGATTTGCTAAATCATGTAGTCATATGAAGGGATGGGCTCAAATTTTTATGTACCCTGGACTGTTTATTGTGTGCCCCAGTCTACTGTCATTGACTTTCGCAAGCCCGTCATAGGTAACCTAACATATTTAAGTGATTTGAAGAAAGACATGCAAGTTCTCAAGATTCGATTGATTAGATGTAGAATCATGGAAGCCCACAACCTAAAAAGGAATACCGTAGTCCCCCAGGGGGTCCATACTCCCATTTTCCCTTAAAATGTAAATAGCTACCTTGTTCTAAATAGCATTTTATGGATGAACCCTAAAAATAAATCTTAAAGTGTTCTTCGATTTCTCAGAAGCATTCACTTGCCTCCTTGAAAATACGAGATGCTCTAATAAATTAAAATAAATTGAAATAATACGCTCCCTTGTTACCTATAGCCCCTAAATGGGACTCAAGACAAGAAAGGGAAATTCCATTGAATAAATAAAAGTTAATGTAAATAAGTAAATTTTTGTGAATTTTAGCTAAGGTTGAAAATGATCCGTTTACCTTTAAATATTCAACTGATTCAATTCAATTTGTAGTTGTAGTTTATAAACATAGTTGTTAGTGATATTTCAATGTTTTTGCATTTAACTGTTATGTTTAGTTATGTTACTGTTATTTTATATCTCAATTTTTAATTAGATACTTTTAAATATGGTAGGGGGCACTTGGCCAGATAGCCCACCTGGGTTTTTCAAGCGTCCCCAAGTAGTTTTAATTCTTAACCTTTTTCATCAAAGAGTCATCATATATCATTATTTTATGACATATATATTGTAAATAAACTATTTGAATAACATGAAATTGAAATTGAAATTGAATTGAAATTGAATTTTTAGGGCAAGCCATTGTTGGACCCGTCTTCAGTTCGTTTTGTTTCGTTTTAGATAAAAACACTGATCTCTTGGAGCCTTCTTCGAAGAAACACGGCAAAGGCTCGCTAAGTTTTCCGATCATCATTGCCATCGTCTTGGGCGCGATTGTCATCAGTGCCATTGCTGCGGTTCTAATATTCCGGCAAATCAGGAGGATGGGCAAGGATAAGCGGCGCCCAAAGTCCGCTAACGAAAACCTCATGCGACCGCCCAAGCAGAGCCCGGAATTTAACGAGCTGTTGCCGGTAGAACAGCCGCCGCAGCCGAATTTTATCTTACGGTCAAATGGAAAGAACGAACCTACTTCGAAGCTTATTTTGGATAGCGGATACACCAGCCACGGAAGTGGGGGAGGGAGTGTGAAGGATGCGCCCGCGAGAGATGCAACTGGTAGCCCTGTCTGATAAAACCAGGCCTTGATGCAAAGAATATTGATTATTAAATCTCATGGAGGCTCATTTGAAAGTTGTTGCAGTCGTTGGAGCTTTTGATGCAAAGTTGCGAAAGAGAATCGCAAATTACAGCTGCAATACCATCACAGTGCTACTATTACAGTAACTGAGAACATTGCTCAAAGATAATTTACACTGGCAAGAAAGACGGTTGATTTAATCAGGTGGATTTGATGGATGAAAAGTGAAATGATATTCCTAATCCACAAGGTAAGGAATGGCTGGGCATTAAATTGCCAGACAATTGCTCGCCACCATGGCAAACTAATTAAATGCATAATATATCATCACATATGACCCAAAATTGACATGAGAATTCATGGATGCTGACGTGAAAGGGGCTTGACACGCAACCCCCTTGCCTAACCTTCTATAAATCACATGGGGCAGAAGTGTAGCACAGAGATCACTCAGACAGCCCCTTGGTAACATTTGAACGTCCTTCCATGTTTGGAGATAACGATAGTAGTAGTAAGTACTTTGCTTTTAGTGGAATTTTTTAATGTCGAAAATCCAGAGTGGTATCAACTGATTTGTTTAAAATGAACATTTTAGCTAAACGGAATAAGATGCAAAGGTTTTCTTTCGCCTGTTCTGTAGTGTTTTGATTATACGGCTGTTTAAGATGTTAAATAGCAACTTAAGGTTTGTTTTAGTTTAATTATTGGCAATCTGCACCCGAAGTTGGATTCTGTCCACTCCAATACTTGTTCGAAAAGTAAAGATTTGATCAAAGAAATGCGACACACCTGATAGTCAAGGAGCATATTTTTAGCAGTTTTAGCATCCATGTTTTTAGCAGTTGGTTGGAAAGAATTGTTGTCGCAGCAATTTCATTAAACATTCAGAACTGACAAAGTCTTGGTGTTGGTTAGACTGGCAAAACGTAGTTTCAAAAAGAATAAATAGGCCCAATAACTTATTGTGGATGTGTTAGGCCAAGAGTGTTTCCATGTGACTGTCATAGGGTTTCTTGTGAACTTCTTGCTATTTCGACAATTTATTTCAAAGCCACAAAGTCATTTGTCTATATAATACATAGCCTTACTTCCAATTAGGTTCCGAAACCAGGAATAACAATTATCATAAATCTAAACCTAGATTAGCCTGTATATAATATGTGTATGAAAACCAGATTTTGTTTTTTGCTTGCAATGTAGTTTTGGAACAAGAAAGAGAAGTGATTATAATTATTTAATCATAAATACACGAAAATATATTTGTGAGCTCCATAGATATGAACTCCATGGATGACTTTCAATATCGCAAAAAGTATAGTAAAATATAGTATGTTGAAATACTATTTGTTCTTCATTATAAGGCATACAAATATAGATGTGAAACAATTTGGTATCTCATACGAATCATGTGTTACAAGAAGACAATCTTTTTAA
>JAACYV020131227.1:0-10141 GCA_009936425.2 Chrysaora fuscescens
TTGGGCCTTATAGGCCTAATGTATTTCTACGATTCTGCAAACATTTCATGCAGTCCGGTAAAGTTTAAAAATAAAAAAGATAAATGTTTTGTAACATATAATCGGTAGGCCTATCAGTTATTATCTTAATAATATAAATTCTGGATAAGAAGAACAGGAAAAACACGGAGACGAACACAAAGACACGGAAGGAGAAGTTCGTACAATTCTACTGCAGCCTTCGGTTTCTCTGATTATTGGGTTACTCTTAATCATTAATTGAACCAGATATCCATATATTTCCCTTATAATAACGACTAAAATGAGATATTTAAAAAAAGATAGGCCTAGTAACTAAAATTCACAAAAAGTGTCCAAAAAGAGTTAAAAGAGAAAAAAATGTTTTAGAGCATAAACTGAAGCCCTAACGGTGACAATAATATCTTTTATAGACATTTACTGTAAATGAAAATTGTACCTTTTTCCTCTTCCCGCATCAAATCTATATGCCATTTTATCTATTTCGTTTCTTCAAGGCAAAAACTGCCAAACTGCTATTTCCTTGTACACTACGACTTTATTGGGAATGAAAAATACGAACGAAGAATACCCATTTCCTTCAACTACCTAATATGGTATTGGCAGTTCCTCATACCTTTCTGCAATGCGTTGCCTCATTGTCGTTGAAGCATTCGATTTGACGTCACTGGGCGCGTCCCTCTGACGTATTCCTTTGGAAAAAGCTGGTGTTACGTCATAAGCCATCATGAGCTGTAATCAAGTTGAGACCTGATTCTAGAACAACTGAATTTGCTTTGAATTTTTATAAAAGAAATTACAGCGCCTTACAGAAGTGGAAACAAATAGAATACGGTTTTTATTGATATCTCTATGATAGCAATCAATAGGAACAAACATATTCATTAATTAATCAGTTGAACACAAAGCAAGATCTTAATTTTTGAACGACATCATTTTAGGTTCGACAAACAAGTAAATAAATTAAGAACATCATTGTGGATTTTCTAACCTTGTTTAATTTTTTTTTTTTTAATTTTAATTTTAATTTCAAATTAAACAAGGTTAGAAAATCCACAATGATGTTCTTAATTTATTTAAAGCAAGATCTTCCAGACTTACTTCACTGCATCACAAAACTGGGCAACATTGACACTAGCTGGCGTATTTTTATGAAAGAGAAATTGGCCGTTTTCAAATCTCGTTTGGTGTTTTAAAGTATTTCTTTAGTCATCTAACGGCTCCAGCACTCTTCCATTCCTCCCCAACGATTTTCAGGGTGCCAAGCAACACTTTTGTGAGGCCTGGCATTTTCAGTGCACATGCCATGCCCTTCCCACTAACAAATGTGTGACATGGCACAATTCTGGATTTTCTTAATAGGTCGAATATTAACCTTGAGTTTAAATCATACTTTATAGACGAACAAATAACACATTTTCCTGACAAATTTGATAACAAAATGGAGATAAGATTTTTAAGAAATGTTTTGGAACAGCTAATATTGGCCTTTGTGCTCACGTTGTGCATGGTTGGGCAGAGTAGAGAGAAAAGTTTCGAAGATAATAAATTGAATCCAGGTGAAAGCGAAGTGCTGTTTCAAAATGTTGCTGGTGCACTGGAGAAAGCTGCAGGATTTTATTTGAAAGAGTACGATAAAGTTAATCTTGATTCGATATTTGGCCTAAGAGTGTGTCAAGGTTGGTTTCCACCTTCATTTTTCTAGAACATTATCAGGCCTGTAAGGAGTTCGAATTGGATGATACAGTAGTTGGTTATGTTTGCCGTTGTTATAATCGATCGAGGAGACGTGCAATGTTTTGTTGTGATCTGAAGCTAAGAGGGATCTAAACCCTTCAACGGTATTTGCCCATAGGTAGCCCCTTCAATATCCTTCGCAGAGGTTCTCCTTCCTTTGCTGAAGAGAAGGGCAGCTGAGTATCCTCTTTCTTATGTTCATACAGTTTCTTTTATTTGCGTTTCTACCTTAACCTCAGCTAGAAATAGAGATCCTCTGCGAAGAAGAGTGAATTTCCCCACTTATTCCCTAAATCTTTGAAGATTTATACATAAAATTTTGATAAAGAACTTATTTGTTCTTGTGTTTTAGGTTCCCTTCAAAAGGCAATAGAACTTTCAGAAACAAATGCTGCCAATGAGAAGAGAATAAAAAGAGTAAAAATACTGCATTCCAGTATAGCTAGGATTGCAGAAAATGGGTACAAAGAGCTCCAGGCATCAAAAACAGATTATTTTCATAGATTCAAGTTTTTGATTCATGATCCATGGTTTTACATGATGCCTTATCAGCTCGCCGACACGTCTCTTATTGTGCAAAGTGATGTGCTACAAGATGATTCCTTAGATGAATCTGTAAGTGATCTTTGTATGACAGACTTAGTTGGGAATAAAGAAAACAGTGCTCAAATGACATGTGTTATCACTAACCATTGCTGGGAAATCATGTCTGAAAAATCAAAGAAAGGATATCATTTGACACACCAAGCACTTTTCATAATGCTTGCAGAGAAAAGTGGTAAGTTAAACTTTGATATTTCGTATTTTAGGTGCTCTCCATATTGCAATCGAGTAGTTGAATTTGAGTTATCTCTTAAAAACTAATGATGTCGATGAGAGGATATCACCTGTATGGAGCTTTGCTAAGACACCAAATTGATGCCAAATAGGCTATGTGATCTTAAGGCAAACCAAAGTTGTAATGCCCCTTTGATTAGAGTAAGCATAAACAGTGTGGTTCAAGGATGTCCCCTGATACTTTATACAATCTATGAGAACTTAAGGTCCTGGGCCAATTTCCCCCCTGTAAAACTAGCCTTCTGCTGTGCCAGCTTCCCTAGTCAGTAGGAAAGAGAAGATAATCATTTTTCTTTTTCATCATGATTAATTGCTCCTGACTGAATTTTTAGTTTAATAACAATAATCTATAAACTTGAAATTAGAAAAAAATGCAGCATGGACATGTTAATAAGGGAAAAACTCAAAAAAAGAAGTTTGAAAAACTATTTTCAAAGCTTGAATTATTCACAAATATTCAACTAGGTAGACAAAGTATATTATATACATGAAACAAATAAAAAATGGGAACATTAATGCTGCCAAATACAGGAGCCTGTCTCTGTAAGAATATGGTATTTTTCAAACATATGTTAAGTTAATGAAAGAAACTTTTTATCTCCTGTTATTCACATTTTGCATTTTTCATTCAAAGTTAAAATTGCATTGATCTGAATTGAATACACAACTTCGACTAATGACCACATTCTGGAAATATTCAAAAATTTGGCAAAAAATTTTGACCCCAGATTCGGATTCTGCTCCAAAACTTTGGTGTGGATACAAATTTTCATATTCCTAAACCTCATATTCTTGATTTCATGAAGACAAAAATTTATAAGTATAAGGCATCTGGCCATAAAAAATCTTTGGGGTGAATCTTTACACCGTTATAGCCATGGTTAAGTCCCTTATAAATTTGCAATTATTTCATTGCGATAGAATAATAGCGAACAAGAAGAAAAAAAATTTAATGCAAATTTTGGGTGTCGAATTCGAATCTACGGTCCAGTCGTTAGTTTTGTGTATTAAATTGAGTTGGGATGAATTCTAATCGATTCTAACTTGTGGCATTTCTTAGGTTGCAGATCTAAGATATTAGATAAACTAGGATCTTCTGAGAAATGGAACAAGCACATGAGATACCTTGGCTCAAACGTTTTTCATCAAATGGAACAAAGATACAATGAGGGATTTTCGTCTCGTGATGGTGACAAAGATCTTTTTGCTGAACAGATTGTCATTTGTCAAATGCTAGGAATTGTGGAATGCTTTAATTCGAAGTACCTCAATTTGCTGATTTCGTGGCAGGATGTTACAGGGTGTTGGAAAGAAAGGGACAAAGAACGAGAAGATCAAATTTCTCAAGAGGGAAATGTTGCTCATATTGGTGGAGTTTTCCAGGAGAGTAATGACGGAGAAACTTTGAGAAGGTTAGTAACGCGAAACTCCATTCTATCAGGCATTGTGTGAACGGGCCTTCCGTACAACTTTTATATGTAAACAGGCTGTTTCTTAAAGAAAGTCACATGTGTGTTGATAATCGATGGGAATTTCCCACTTTTAACTCTGTGAAAAACATGAGTTTAGTGATTTTTTAATTTTTTGTTTATAGAATTTCATCTAGGAGACTAACTGAAGAAAAAATACTCTCTGGTGAGTTGATTTTATCATTTTTAATCACCCGCCTTCTCCGCATAACAATAACGGTGGTGAAGGAGATGAACCATATCTGTCATAGAAATGTCGACAACTTTTCCCCCTCCTGGGCCGCAATCTTTAGCTCTACTGGGGTAAGACTGGCGTCACATGACTTAGCCAGGCAATACCTTTTGCCGGCCTTAAGGGTCTTGTGTTGCATGTTAAGAATTGATTTAATTATTTTGTATACCTCATTTATCGCTGAATGCTACTAGTTAAGAATCTTGCTTTTTTACTAGTTTTATGCGTTGAATGTGTGAAAGACTAATAGCTACATTTTTTGTGTATTTGAAATAGTTAACGAGAAACGTCTATACCTTTGCAATTGGTACAAAGTAAGATAATGATAATAATAGTGATAAAGATGATGTTAATAATACAGTAGCTAATGGATATACTGTAGTGATCATAGTGATAAAATATGCAAAAATGGCGTGCAGTACTTATACGTGTATAGTTAGTAACCAACGTTTCGGGCCTGGCCCTTTATCTAAGACTGATGATGATAAGAAAGAACGCTATATTGACAATGATCAATAATTCATAATGATAATAATAATCATTAACATTATTGTTTCTACTGGGTTTCTTCTAGATGGATGCGCGTCTCATTTCACGGGAGTGGCAACTGGCGCATTGGGTTTGTTCACGTTCTGGTATCTGCACCCACCTGGCAATCAATCATTTGGCACTCAAAGTGGTCATTTTGATGGAACAGCATTGAAAGCCTCGATAGCTGGAATTGTCTTTGATATCAGGTGGCCAGTTGTGTTTGTCTTAGTTTCATTGCTTGTTTATTTCTGCAGGAAATGGACAAGAACTCATATTTCTAGAAGGTACACAAAATTGACTATTTAAATTACAAATTAATATATAAAGATAATTAGATAACAATATTTTACTTTAGCGAAGAAAATGACTTACAAGGAATAACAGTGCAACATTTGTAAGCATTTTCTAGCTACCAACGCCCGCCTTAAAGTGGTCGAGTTTACGGGTAGGTAATGAGTAATGTTTATGTATATAGCCTAGGCCTACAGTACAGTATATTCCAGTATATCCGGAAATCATACGGTGTAAAGGCAGTGACAAACGCAGGAAAACAAAGTAGAGGACAAGGAAGGAGTCTGAGAAGTGTTTTTGACTAGGCCCTTCCAGCACAACCTTTGAGGGGCCCTCTTTAATGATGATTATTATGAAAATTTTGAATAAGTCGAAGAAAATAAAATAGTTTATTCAATTTGCCATCCTGCAATGTCAATCAGGGCAATTTTTGGAGAAAGTGGGATGGGTGGATCGCGACCAACTTCCCACCCCCATGCCTTCTTGTGGTTCCTCTACTGTGTTTAAATTGAAATTATCTAAATTAAATAAATATAAATATCAACGATTAGTGAATAATTATAGCTATAATTAAAATCATTTTTAAACTAGTGTTTAGCATTTTACCAGATCTTAAATATTTAATTATCAAATATAATATATACACTTTTCATATGATCACGTATCAAAAACAAAACCACTGTTTTTTTATTTATTGTCGTTATGTTATATATGCCGTGGTTTGTCTGCAAGTTGTTGTTTTTAAACGCCCACCATAAGCCAAATGGAGTTCGTCTTTGCAAGTTGTTTGAGATGGGATGAATATATCCTAACGGTCCCGTATATCCCAATTCCCCAGCTTCGAGACTCTCCGTTCCCCCACTTTACCCTCAGGTCATTGCTATATTCTTTAATAATTTCCTTGTAAAGTTTGACAATGTTTTCCCTGATAGTACCACTATTGAGTTTCCTTGATAGCTTTCCCTAGTTTTGATTTTACTAAAGAAACCTGTATGGCAGGGCGAAGTATCAGTAATGTCGAATTATATTGGATTTAAAGATGTACAGTATTTTAAGATGTCTTTCTTTCTGCGCCATATTGCGGCTTGTTGCTATTAGCAATGCTAATATCGATTTCCTTAATAGCCTCATTTCGGTAATTGTACTATATCATTCAGAGGCTGTGCCAGTTTGTGCATGTTCATGTTGCAATTCGACTTTCTTGCATTTTTTATCTGCATTGCGTAGAGATAATTCTTTAGCATTTTCAGAGAATATGCCAAGAAAAGTATTAAAAAGATGAAGCTGCTAGACTAAAAATGGTTCGTCCAGGTATCGTTTTTAATAAAGAATGGAGCAAAGGAACTTATCGTGGGGTAGGCCAGAAAGTGTGCCTACTTTGTTTGGTTTTAGCTCATCTGACCAGTGCAGCACCTTTGAATCTTGGCAACGAAATTGATGTTGCATTTTCATCGATGGAAAAAGCTATACAATTTTATTCGTTCAATTTCGACAAAGTTAATCTTGACTCGATTTTCGGTGTACGCGTTGCCCAAGGTGAGTAAACGTGACGGCCATAACTCAAAAGAGGGCCTAGAAACATTAAATTGAGCATTTTTCATAACGTATTGTAAAAATAGCTGCTTTTGAATCATCATACCTTCCGCTGCATTTGTTTCAAAAATTATGGTTGCAATAAGATTCATTGGGGTATTATGAATACCTAGGAGTGTTGTTGTTGCTGTTCAGATTCTCGTGCCCCTGCATATCATCCTACCCTGTCACGCCCCCATTAATGTTAATAAGAGAGGTTCAAATGGAAGATTTATTTTTGAAAAGTTATTTTTTTCTTTGTAGGCTCTCTTCAAAAAGCAGTCAATTCACAGAGGTCCAGCAAAGTACCTTTGCAAATACTTTCAAATATGATTAAACTTTCCTCAACAATCTCTGAGGTTGCAGATAGTGGATACAGGCAGTTAAAGGCTTCCAAATCTTCATATGTTGATAAATTTGAGCATCTTATTGACAAGAAATGGTTTTTCTTGCTGCCCTATCAAACAGTAGATCCCATACTAGTTAAGCAGATAGAAGTTCTACCCAAAAATGAAGATGACGGTGACTTGATGGAAGGACCAACAAGCGATGAATGCATGACAAGCTTAATTGGAAGCCAAGAAAATGGTCATCAGGAACAATGTGAGGTTTCTAATAAATGCTGGAGTGTAATGATGGACAGGAAAGCTGCTGGGTATTCATTGACTCATCAAGCCTTGTATATGATCCTTGCAGAAAGGCAAGGTGATTTGAAACTACTTTATATCAATTCTTTAAATATCTTCACAAGGGAATGGTTTATACACTGTACCTTAAATATGGGCTAATCTAAGTAGGGCATGACTTATCCGTCTAAGTTATGTGACCATACCATGCTATCACTATATGCCTTTGCCTCATTATATCTATAAAAATTGCTTCGACTATGGCTTTTTGAAAATTTTGGCAAATTTGTCTTTGTGTAGTTGCTCAGGGTGGCAGGCATTGTCTCGATGCCTTATTGGGCTGCTAGACAACTATCTCAGAACATGCCTTTAACCCCTTGTTCTTATTGCTGTCTTCATCCACCTCGACAGTCTTCTTCTCTAGAATGTCATTGCCTCATGTACCTGAAATATTGCAGCTATCACTTATTCATAGAGAAATTATAGATATAGATTATTTAATCTAAATTTCGTCTATTGTCTTAATTTTACACAGGATGTAAGCAAAAAGTAGTGCAAAGGATGGGCAGCAACAACGAATGGAAGATACATATGAAATATTTGGGGTCGAAAATACAACTGGAATTGTCGCAGAAATACTCAAAAGGCTTCACTGCTGATACGGGCAAAGATCTGTTTTTAGAGCAAGTTCTTGTATGTCAGATGCTCGGTATCATCGAATGCTTTGATTTGAAATATCTTGTTTTGCTCATTAAATGGCAAGAAGTATCTGGGTGTTGGAAAGAGCCAATTGAAGATGAAAATGATCAAGAAAGCAAACGCAGGAAATCAGTGGATCAAGGTATTGAAAGATTTCAGGACGAGGCTAACGAAAACGAAACTGGGAATGAGATGGATGAAAAGGAGAGCAATGGAGAGGAGAGTTTCGAAACGAGGTAGGTTTATTGTAGGTGTATGGTGCACAGAATTGGCTAACAATTTTTGTAGACCACATCAGCCGCTTAGAAGTTGCTAATTAATATTTGACTGGGCATTGCTTCGAAATTTTTGGAGCTAAGCTAGCGAGAATTTCCAAAAGGAGCGATTTAAGAAAGGGCGTTTCTCGTATAAAGAATTTTCGGAGAGATTTTTCGCAAGAACCTTTTAAATCGTGTTTTAATCTAAGATATTTGAATAACGATGGAGGAGTGACATGTTCTTCCTAAATCATCTAAAATTTAGATAGATCTTCTCATAAAAATGTTTACATTTATCATTGTAGAGGGATCTCGAGAAGACTACATATGGAAAAGATATTATCTGGTAACAATATCTCTATATTTTCATCTAGAGTTTTGTTGCCTTTGGCGTTTGTGATTGTTGAAATTATTCACTATTTAAAACATTTAATTAATCGAAATTAGTATATGTAATATGTACGTGTAGGTCTTGCCAAGCTTGTTGGAGTAGGCGCCAAACATTGCTCGGATGTTGTCGAAAAGTCAAATTTCGCAGCGTGTCTCGACATAACTGTTACATGAGCCAATAAAAGTGCACCTTTTTGAAATTTCATACGGCTGACTGCCCGGGGCCACAAAATGTTGTCATTCGAAAATTTCCTACAACTATTGGATATGTGTGATTGCAAACCGTGGTTAAAGCGTCAAGCAATTAAATTTTACAGTTAGAAGTAACGATTCCATGTTTTTACCGAAAATTATTGCAATGGATTTGTACCTTTGTTTTTTCTTTAAGATGGCTGTGCATCACATTTAAGTGGCGTGGCTATTGGCCTACTTGGTATGTACATCTATTGGTTTTTCAATCCACATGATTCTGATGATGATGTTCTCGTGCCAGATGATTCTGGTATGTCTTCCTCGATTGGTGATTCCGCAAAAATGGCTCAGCCACATAGAAGTATTTCGATTGATGCCAGGTGGGTCTTTGCGTTCGTTTTCGTCGCATTTTGTTTGTATTTCTTCAGACGATGGATGAGACTAAGAGGTCGCTGGGTAAAAAGATATCTAAAGTTCAACCTGTGATTAATGCTAAGAAAATTGGTGAATGTGACCCCTATTGAATTGAATTGGACTATTACACGCTCATATCGCTATAGCTAGAGTGGTATTGCCTTATTGCGACGATCGCAGTTCAGGGCGACACGAACGCTCCTCTTTCGCCCACAAATGGCGACCGTGTAGCGATCTGTGCGGCCCTCTGCCTAGAAAGCCACTTATAGTGAATCGTAATGCTTTTGTGGAGTGCTTAGCAGAGAGGCATTGAGTGTCACTTAAAGTCTTGAGTATAACTCGCCCGTTAATTGAGCCAACAGCAGTGGGTGAGACTCCTATGATAATTTTTGTGTGCTTAGCAGAGATGCTTTTGTTTCATTTTGTGTGCTTAGCGCCATTTTGTTTCACTTTGTAAGGCTCTGGCATGACTAGGCCCTGGGTCATCCCACGCTATTTACCGTCAAACAGGGGTTATATATCAATGTATACAGGGGTCTTGTTGAGCTTTGCTTTATATTTTTGCTCATTACGAGGACGTGAAAACTATAATCCCACATCATATTTCCTTTCGTTTTTAATAAGAATTTTGAATACAAATGGCGATTTCTCATATCATAATCAGCCAAATTTAGTTAAGTTTGAAAAACTAATGTTTTTGGGATATATGCTAGCGTTATATGTAGATGCAGAATTTCAGAGTACAAGGTAAAAATAAATATTTTTTAAAACGAGGCATAATATAATAAAATATAACAATATATATATATGTATTACAAAAATAATATTACAATTATATTTGTGATAGTAAGTTTGGCTATTTAGAATGTTGAATTT
>JAACYV020131449.1:0-10139 GCA_009936425.2 Chrysaora fuscescens
CAGAAGAAATATTTTTCTCTGGAGGCAAATACAAACCTGTTTATAATGTTTACATAAGAGTTTTTGGAGATAATGCTCATTTATATCGGCGTAATTTACTGTTTTCTCTCGTTTTAACCCTTGTCCCTAATGGCCTCAAGAAACAGTTGAGCCAGCAATATTAACTAAACCATTGTTGATTAAATCATTGAATTTACTCTAAAAGTAAAAAATAATTCCCACATTTTCATGATTCCTGTATTTAATCACCCCTGTTCGTTAAGCCTCGTTTTCATTTCAAGCACTGTAACCGTCACCTCGATAAAGTGCTAGGCCAGAAACGTGAAACCTGGAATTTTTTCTCGTCTTTCTCTACCGATCCACAAGTGCCGCACGCCATTGCATTTTTGCATGTTGTATTCTTATTGTTTTCCCGCTTAAAAGTCGTTAATTTTTCCTGCCAGGCTTTTCAAAAATGGAAGAAGAAGAAAATGCAGATGAAGAAGAAGGCATGGTGGGTGGGGTATTCTCCGTGAAGGCGCGAAAGACAGAAGAGGAAAAGTCGGAGCAGTCGTTGCTTCATCAGAGAGATTGTTCCAGAGAGCTGCGTGGCATGTCGTTGGATGAAGCTGCGGACACGGAAATGCTTTTCGAGTCGATTAAAGATTGCTTTGTAACTGGAAAATGGAGTGCAGATGAAGACGCCGAGCAGTTGCTTGCGGATGACGGTAAGGCAAAGGATAATGCTCTTCTTTTGACTAAGATATCTACTTTCAGCTGATACAGCCAGAAGCGTAGTGTAGTGGTTAGCACTTGCGCCGTTCGTGCCCAAGGTCTGTAGTTCAAACCCAGGCTAGAGAGCACAAATTCCAAGGTGTGAAAACCTGGCTCTTCGTGACTCGGATGATCACGTAAAAATGACGGGCCCGTCTCAAATCAATTAGGACGTTAAGAACCACTGGGGACGTAAAAAAACTCTCTGACAGTGACCAACCCCAGTGCCAGTGAAGAAGTTGCCTTGGCGTTGATATTCCTAATAATGACTGTTGAGCGAATATGACCTCAAAAATTGTTCACAAAAGGAATTCTGCTGGGTACTGGAAATAGGATAAACAAAACAAAAACAATTGTTTCTTATTATTGGGAAGTAAACTGTATTTGAGTGCAATATAGCACAACATTTCGAGGTTCATCTATCTTTTTCGAAAGTTGTATTTCAATGAAATAAAAATCAGTTACACGCCATCAGCTCAGCCACACACGCTGAAAAGCTTATTTGTGCAAGAAGAGTAATTGATGTTGATGCTGGTGTTGATGTTTTTGACACATACCCTTGATATCCCTACAAGGTATAGGTATACGCGTTAGGCACAGAGTGACCACTAAGTGAATCCTGAATGGTGGATTTGATTATGACTAGATAACGTTAGTTTTGCAACGTATTTTATTTTAAATTAAGTGTTTACCCGCAGCCGAAGCTCGATTGGCCCTGATACGGCTTGATTGTATAGGTTTTTGTATCCTCAGGTTGTATCAAACCTTCATCATCTTCATCATCATCAGGTCGAAATATCTCGGATTTATTTTTACCATCCCTCCATCCTTGTTGGTCCTCCATCGCCTTGGGGATATCTTCTGAGCAGAGTCCGGTGTTATCCGCTAGCTATTCAATATAGGTTCAGTGAGGTCTTGCAATTGCCGTGCTTTGGGTCAAAGAAAAGAAAATAGCTTGCGAGTTCTTGCTTATTTCTCCACAGGTGTTCAGCCACTTAACCTTACTGTAGATATTTCCTATCATTATTGCAACTGTTTCGTATTGAGTAGAATTTTTCTTAATTTTTTCTTTTGGTAAAGATGACGAAGACATGTTTGGAGATTTCGAGGATCTGGAGACCGGTGAAATTCAAGCGAACCCAAAGCAAACTGGGAATAGCTCTGATGGAAACGAGGATAATGAAAGCGAGGATGCTACCGCTGACCAAGATGGCGATGTTGACGACGCACAGAAGCGAATCGAAAAGAAGAAGAAATTAAAAGATGCATTTAATGCTGAATATCCTTTCAAATGTCAACTGCCTTTATTGAGCTGTGATGTAGTTAATCTGTGAGTTATTTAAAGTTGACCTGTCACTTTTTGGGATTTCGCATTTACGGATAGAGATTTGATATTAAGTAAAGATGACGTTTACAAGGCTTCAATCTTGTCATTTTTGAGTTATGAGCGGGCAAAGGACATAATTGATGACGTCAAAGCAGGGACTTGCCTTAAGTCAGTTAAGAACATGATTATTTTGTTAATACATTATTTCGTTCATGTGAAGAATTTTTATAGAACCACTCTGCTTTTTTCCTTGACTGTTTTTACATATGACGGTGCAAAAGATGAAACGAAAGATGGCGCTGATACTTATTATGACGAGCTGAAAAAAGAGCTGAGTTTACAGGGCCAGGTTTGTACCAGGCAGAGTCATTCTTGTTTCAAACCTGCAAAATGCAAAGAAATACTATTGAAGAATAAAATTCCGTTCACCTCTTAGAAAACCCAGCCATTAACAATCATAGTCATATCTTTAGTTCCGTCCTAGCACAATGACAAATCTACTTAGCCTCTTTGCTATCTCCAAACCGTTTTATAAATGCCTTCTGTAAGCTGATCGATTTAGCATATTTCTCTTGGCTGTCCCCCTCATTTGGAACCAATCATCTTTCCTTTCTACACTTTTTTTGCCTGAAATTGAAAATCTGAGAATGAAAACCTTTAAACATGGTGCCAAAATCAGTAAAATCTGTGTCATAATGGTTGCAAAATTCTCAGCGTTAGGTTGAATAGACATGGAACGCCCTACTAGCAAGTGCCAATGATTTACTTACATTTTCTGCATAAAATTTTTTTTCTTTATAAAATCATGATTGTTTTCTTGATAAAATCAATCATGTCTTCTATCAGCTGATCCACATACGTGTAACAGGGGCGTTAATATTCTTCCATATAGTGTGCCAGCTTTCCATATAGCTCTTTATTTGTTTGTGATCTTTCCAGAAAAAATTGATTAAAAGTCGTTTTTTAATTATCTACTTTTCATCTGTTTTCAGCTAAACCAAGGAGCGTTTGATGACATGGAAGACGAGCTGCGTGTTCAGTATGAAGGCTTTAGGCCAGGAATGTATGTGAGAATCGAGATTGAAGGCATTTCCTGCGAGTTCATTGAGAACTTCGATCCCTCATATCCTGTTGTCCTTGGTGGACTTCTCGCCGGAGAAGATAACATTGGATTCATACAGGTAAGAACTTTGTTTTTCGCCCCCGACCCCCCTCTCCCCTTACGGAAGAAATTTATTTATCTTCGTTATCCCCCCTGCAAAAGGAGATTTGTATTTGTCTTGTGACTATCAAGTACCATTTATGACGGTGGTATAAGAGTCACCAGTTTGTATTTTTGAACGAATGACCCGAAAATCAGCAATACTTGTTTACCCTTTTACCCCTTTCAACAACCCCTGGAAATTCCGTCAGCATTCAATACCTTTGAATCTTTTCACATGCTTAAAATTTGCTTTATGTAGAAGATGCCCTCGCTATACCGCCCCTAATAAGAAACGTTGAAATGATAATAGCCATTGAGGACAAATAATCATGATAAACAGACTGGGTATAGCCATGCTCCAGATTCATTGATTCTCTCTAGCAATTTGCCACATGAAACACTTTACCAACGCGTCTCGGTTTTGCACGTCTGCACTATTTTTACGTAAACTAAAAAATTATTACATCAATTTGTATCAAATTTACAAACTCACAGTGGAAGTGCATTGTTCTACATGTACTTGACTCGGTGCTTTCAAACACCACTTAGTTCTCACACGTCACTTTTTCTTTATCCAAACAAGTAGTCATTTCTATCACTGACCTCTTCATCACTTAGCTGTTTTGTCGATGAGCTGATTATGTTACTGATAGAGTTACTAACAAGTGAATCTCATAATCGATGTCATGCTAGCAAATATCGGTTTTTGTGGTTTTACTGTGTCTCGTGTTTGCATATGAAGGATTCCAGGATAATCTACAGAATGTTAAAGTGTTCTCCTATAGGTGACCTAAAGCGAATATGTTATATTGATGCAAATAAGTGAGACTTTTGAGTGATAAGAAGTTCTGTTTTTGATATCCCATTTCGTTGTTAAGTTATCCACTTATTTGAAGTATCAGCTGATGACGTCATTTTGTTTGAGAATTACTAGAATAATGTATGGAAATATAGCTTGATTTATCTTTGGAAGCAACCTAGCTGTAGAAGGCCTAACAATTTAAGCAACGTATAGTAAGTACTACAGGAGAAAAACCTAAGCAACATTTCAAATTTTAAATAATTTATATCACTGCAAGCAATCGAGGATTGATCAAAATAGAAGCTATTTCCATTGATTTGCCGTCAAAACTCGCATATCAACTGAGTGTTACTCATCAGAATTTCTTTGAGGGGTTTCCGTTTAACTTTCAATACAAAGTCTCTATATGGTAACAATATCCGTATTTCTTTGCTGTATACCATTATACTTGGTGTTTTAAGCGTTATGTTGCATAAAATAATTGCACAGCTCCAAATTTTGCCGTTTTTCTAGCCTCTATACTATTCTTAGCGCCCAAACTTTTGCACAATCCAAAAAATATACAGTTAAAATTAAGCAACTTTTAAGCAACTTTTGCTACTAAAAGGTGGCCATAAGAGGTCAAAAAATAAGCAAATTTTTGAACTAGGCCCGAGCGTAGTTGCTTATAAAAAAACTGCATGTATAAGTGTTTGGCCTATCGTATTTATAATGTAACATTTTTACGTTTAGGTTCGTTTTAAAAAGCACAGATGGCACGATAAAATTCTCAAAAATCGAGATCCATTGATCGTTTCTCTTGGCTGGAGAAGGTTTCAGACGATGCCGCTGTATTCAATGCAAGACCACAATGGACGACACAGGGCGCTGAAGTATACACCAGAGCACTTGCACTGCACGGCCACTATGTATGGTAAGTTGTTCAATAAAAACACTGTAATTAATCGCGTCTATGGATTACTAGTTCGAAGGTCTTAAAATAATTAAAATATAAAATTAATATTGCATAAATTAATTAATGTTAAAATTAATAATAGTGATAGACACTAATTCAAACTAACATAAAGCAACTTCAAAAATGCATGAGACAAATTATTTGCTACAAAACGAATGCGCATTTATTATGGAGGAACCCAGTTTTGATCGATTTTTTTAATTGCTTTGTATTTTTGGGTTGTTTTGATTTCGTCTGGAAGTGCATTCCAGATTTTGGGCCCGTGAAAACCTAAAGATCTGATACCATAATTGGTTGTTCTGACCTTTGGAATTTCGACAGGGTTTTTTATTTGGAGATTGAGACTTGTTGTTTTTGGTAAA
Source organism: Chrysaora fuscescens (assembly GCA_009936425.2). NCBI lineage: Eukaryota > Metazoa > Cnidaria > Scyphozoa > Semaeostomeae > Pelagiidae > Chrysaora > Chrysaora fuscescens. The sequence goes on from JAACYV020131449.1 coordinate 5,404, forward strand.
AAATAGTCTTGCCTAAAGATAAGGTTGTTAAGAGTTTTATAAATTTCGAGTGCTAAGAGTGGAATTGATTGAATATGGATAGTATTAAATACATGCAGAGTAACTGCGGTGCGTGTTTGGTATCAATGCTAAATGGAAATCGTAAAAGGCCAATACCAGGGGGAAGATATATCATGACGTTCTGGGCATCATTATTTTTCAAATGCACCGGTTGCCAAAGAATTAAAACAAAATATATGCGGCTTACAATTAAAACGAGTTGGCAATAAAACCAGGTTGTAGGAGAAATTTATTAATGAATTATATTATAGAATATTGTTATTACATAATAGATGTAAAGACTGTTTATTGCTTAATATGCAGAATTAATTTTGATATATCTCGATTTTAGGCCCTATTACCCCTCCTGGCACAGGCGTGTTAGCTGTACAATCTGTTGCAGGAGTCACAGTGAGTTCAAAATTAGGTTTATTCTTTCCTCATTTCAGCACACTTCCTTGCAGCTTGATTGACTGATGTCGAAATATTAACAAAGTTACAGCTAGATCAAATACAAGACCTGCCTGGTTATATACGCTTTAATGCCAATATTATCTGCCATTATTCTAGGGGTCAGTAAATTCATTTAAAACCGGTCTGTAACTTGCAGCGAGAATCGTTAACTTGCAGAGATAATCGTTAGTTGGCAGAGAGAATCGTTAACTTGCAGAGAGAATCGTTAGCTTGCAGAGAGAATCATTAGCTTGCAGAGATAATCGTTGAATTGCAGAGCGAATCGTTAACTTGCGAAGATAATCGTAAGCTTGCAGAGAGAACCGTTTACTTGCAGAGATAATCGTTAGCTTGCAGAGAGAACCGTTAACTTGCAGAGAGAATCGTTAACTTGCAGAGACAATCATTAACTTGCAAAGATAATCGTTGAATTGCATAGAGAATCGCAATCTTGCATAGATAATCGTTGCGTCTAACACTAGCTGAGAAATGATTAAAATTTTCCTCTCAGGTTCCAGGTGTAATTCAACCGCTGATTTTAAGGAGCCGGAGTGTATTTTCACCTTCTTCTTTGTGAGCTTGTTGAAAATACATCTAGTGAGACTAAATCCAAATTTTATTTCTCTTTCAGGCCAAGTTTCGGATTTCAGGAACTGGTGTGATTGTAGACTTAGACAAATCAGTTGAGGTTGTTAAAAAACTGAAATTAATTGGCACACCGATGAAAATATTCAAAAATACTGCATTTATCAAGGTGAGACCTCTCCACAGCTTAATAATTCTTGATATTTAGTAGGTAAGCATCATTCTGCATGTTTTTCGATGCCTGACAAGGTCAGTTGACTCTTTGCCAATTTGTGATTAGTCACTCTTAAGCTAGGACGGGAGTATTAGTTCGATCTCTTTGCTGACAATGGGGGTAGAGGGTTACTTTTGTCCCCGGTAGTTCTTGAATGTTCCATTTTCTTAAGACCGTGCCACTTTTTGATGTGGGTAACTAGGCACTGAGTGGGGTTGTGTTCCCCATTAATTTCTTAACCTTCGTTTGGGGCTTGCTTTCGAACCCAAAAGCCACACGTTGAAGCGTTAGAGAGCTCTTGAGGGCACCAAATTTTCAGTTTCATCATGTTGACTAGGAATTGGGAGTAATTATTATCTGTTCTTGTAATATGTTCTAGGGAATGTTTAATTCTGCGTTGGAAATTGCGAAATATGAAGGTGCTGCCATCAGGACAGTCAGTGGCATCAGAGGACAAGTCAAAAAAGCACTCAAGGTTGGTTATTTTAAAGTGAACCTATCACTATTTGAGAGTTCGCATTTATGGAAAGAGCTTTGATAGCTAGTAAGGATGATGTTTAAAAAACGTCAATATATTTTGTCGTTTTTATGTTTGATCGTGTGAAGCAATAAATTGATGACGTCATAGGAGGGACCTGTCTAGAATCACAGACCAAAACAAGAAATTAAGGTAGAAAGTTTAGATATTGTAATCCTAGGATTGCAATTATAGTTTGAGTACTAAGGTCGTTCTAGATTTTTTTATAAAAAAGAACTTTGACAGTGTCTCTCCCAAACCTATTTTCTTTTCTAACCACTGGGGATAGTGATTTCTAAAATTTTGTGTTGTGTTTTTTCTCGCTCAGAACCCTGATGGTGCTTTCCGAGCAACCTTTGAAGACAAAGTTCTGATGAGTGGTGAGTTGTGTTTATCCAAAACCTTTAGACTAGATGCAAATTGTTGTACTCCTAGTCTTCTTCGTTTTAATCCTATCGATGAAAAGTTTGCAAATTTATAAGGGACTTACTTGACGGCAGCTAATGTCTGTGGGTGTAAGTTTCACCTCCCACAATTTCACAGACAGATGCCTTAAAAACTTGCAACTTTTTCATCTTCATATATTATTGATATGATTATATAGGTACAAAAGTAATTGAGAAACAATCCAAGGCTTGCAAATTTATTTGTTTCAAAATGGACTCCAATTGATTTGAGTACCGATTATTGCTCTATCCTATTCAATTATAGTTTTGTTCTTCAAGTCTTCGATTTTTTATTACTGTGGTTTTTTATGATCTTAACTGTTTTTGGTTTGATCATTATATTTCATTACGTTCATTATTTTTCACAATTGTATATATTTGATGACGCAGTTATGACTTTAATATTAAGTTTCCTTTTTCTTACCCAACCGCAAGACGTTTTTCTATAATGGGGTTTAAGGAGTGAGTTATGAGTGTTTCAAAAATAGAAGTGATATCATTTTGAATATTTACTACTATTTTTATTTCTAGACATTATCTTCTGTCGCACGTGGTATCCTGTCACATGTCCAAAATACTACAACCCCGTGACGTCATTGCTGTTAGACAAGGAAAACAAAAACAGCTGGACTGGGATGCGAACGGTGGGGCAAATGCGAAAGGAGCTGGGGACTACTGCCGAACAAAAGAAGGATTCGTTCTACAAAGTATGTTTTAGGCTGTTTCCCCAGGGTGTAAGAGGGATCAGATCTTACGTAAACTTGTTTAACGTGCGAAGACACGGAGACAGTAACAGACATTGTATGTGACTACTATCATGCTACTGACTATAGAATTTACAGATAACAACAACTTAAATACAGATACCTAAAGGAAGTAATTAGAGAGTTGACAGAAGAGAGAAGGAAAAGGAGAAAGTTCATACATTAAGATTGGTACGATAAAGAGGCTATAATTAGAGAACGTGCAGACGCCCATTCCTACTACAAGGAGGAGGGGGGCACTCGGCAAATAAACATATGGGAGGGTCAGTTCGATATTTTTGGGTAAAAAAATTTGTCCAAAATGATATTTTTGGGTCCTAAAAATTACCAGATACAACTTTCCGAGAAATCCACATCTGGACCAAATGTACTGTTCATTGTTAAATTAGTTTGCTTTGTATCGTGTTTTATCCTAATTACAATAACTATTTTTATCCTAAATTACAATTTGTGATATTCTTGCGTACAACATATTAGTTGAGCTGATATTTTTGGGTGGCCTGTTAACTTCTCAAACTGACCCCCCCCCCCCATATGTCTACGAGCCAATTGCCCCCTCGGGCCATTTCCCTGGTAAGGAACTGCGGTCCCACGCGGGCAGCGAGTTTCTTCCCGCGGCATATACATTTAACCTTTTAAAATCAGCGTAAAGTACCAACATTACCTTTATTTAAAGAGCAATTTAGAAGTTTTCAAAGGCTGTACGAAGAACGGCTCAACAATTTTGCTTCTCGAATTTATACTATTTTGTATTGCCCGAAAATTAGCCAAGATTTATTTCTATGAATTTTGTGGCCTACAATTACTTTCATGAATTTTCATAAACGAAACTCTTTTATTTTGTTTTAATTTTAGCCCATCGAACGACAGAAACGAAAGTTCAATCCTCTTCATGTGCCATTGAAACTACAAAAGGAATTGCCATTTAAATCAAAGCCAAAATTAATAAAAAAGCAGAAGGAAAAAACGTTGGAACAACGTAGAGCTGTAGTTATGGAACCTGGAGAAAAGAAGGTAAATTGTATATCATGGAAAGTTATTATTCAAATCCACTAAATTTTAGCTTTTTGTGGATCGGTTTGTCTGCTCTAGATCTGTTTTCCCTTCAGTTTGTAGAAGGATTAGTTCTGTAATGTTCTCATTTAAAATACGCCTCAAAACCTTATAATTATATGTACAAATAATGTGTAAATGTAGTTGTGAAATTAGTCTAATTGGGTTTCGCTAGGCTCAAGGATAAATCTCGTAGTTTACATTTTCAATTATTTTTTTAATTTTGAAATTTGGAGAATTGAAAATGCGAGGAGGAAGTCTTACAAAAGAGTTGGTAATTTGGTAAAGATGCAAATTAATTTGTGTCATGATGTACAAAGTGGGATGCTAAAGTTTTCTGACCAATCAACGTCGATATTTGCTGTCCTTCTTTGTGTGACTGACTTTTAGAACAATAGAAACGCGCGTTTCCTTTGTTTTTCAAAACAATGACTGACTTTCAAGAACAATAGAATTCGAAGCAAATGACGAAGCAGAATCTCGTGCAACTTGTTGATTTCATCGGCAATTTTAAGTGAGTCGAATTTGGTTTTCTGTTCTTTTTAGGCTTACACACTTATGAAAGAGTTGTTCACAATTCGGAATGAAAAGCAAGAGAAACGCCGAGAAACTTTGGAGAAAAAACGAAAAGAATTCAAGAAAAAGTTAGCAAAGGACAATATGAA
>JAACYV020131782.1:0-10134 GCA_009936425.2 Chrysaora fuscescens
TGATCGAAAAGCTTGCTCCTCTTAATTTTTAAGTAAATTTTAGTGATTCTTAGAAACACATGACCAGTTGACTGAACATGTGTAAAACCTCATAAATCACAATAATCTGGAAGTAAATTTGTTTGTGTATCCCTACATCTTGTCCTTGATGTTGGTTTTGTCTGTGTTCCTTTCCAATGACACATAATAGGAGTTTGTGTGTCAACATTGGAAGCTGGATAAATTTCATTGGCACATGAGGTTAACTGTGTTGACATATCTGACTTTTCTTTTCGAAAAAAACTCATGTAGAGAAGTATCACGAGAAGAGGGCTCTACAGGGTTATCAAATTCAAGTGGTTTACATCCCTGGTCCACTTGAGAATCTTGATTACTTGACTTTGGTGCTTTTTCTTTGAACAAGTCAGAAATCACCTGACAAAAAAACAAGGAGATAGTAATTTTACTACTTATTTTCTGGAGTCCTGATTCATCATTTCCTCATAAGTCTACCTCTTCCTGATTTCTGTACAGCGTATTTGTTTTTAAAATATTCTAAAATTTATGTTGTTTTCTAAATGTAATAATTATATTTAGGGAATTTGTAATACTTTACGGATATTTATCTATTTTTTCTTAATAAATGGTGAAAAATAGGTATGACAAAATTATTTAGATTTTATAAGAAGTTAATTTCGTAGATCTTGTTATGAAGTTGTTTTCTATTTAACTAAATTATGTTTACATACATACCACAAGTCTGCAACGTTTGGCAAATGCTCCTAAACGTTTTGTGGAGGTAACCTTTTTGGTTGGGCTAGGCGAGTTTGACTGAAATTTTGACTGGAATTTCGATTCAATCTTTTTGACGGGGTTTCTCTTGAAAAACACTTTCCCCTTGATTTGACTGCTTGACTTCGGCGATCCCTTGTCGAATAGAGTTGGTACAGCACCAAGTTTCAGACATGGATGCTTCCCCCCTTGAAGTCCAAACGACTTTATTAGCTTAGGGCCTACTTCAAATTGATCCTCCTCAAAATGATCTTGGCATAGTCGGAATGACATTTCACTTCGAAGTTAAGAAGACACATCTTTGTCACCCATATTTTTCTTAAAGAAGGGTCTGACGGAAATTTGAACATGGTTTTCCTGGTGTCAGTGTCCACATGTCCACAAGTCCTATTTCTTTGGTTTGATCATAATTTCAAAATATCAGAAACCCCCAAGGGATATTCATTTCTTACAACTCTATACATTATGGCGTATTCAGAACAGAAAATGAACACCTTAGTTTCCAGCCAGTTTGGAGCATTCTTTGTTTTGGAACAGCTGTTCAATATAAACTTACCTAACGAAAAGCCATAGAAACAAAGGAAAGGTATTCAGAACTCGGTCTGAGTACCATGCAACTCTATAACTACGCAATATCAATATCTTCAAATCTGTTGTCAACAATCAAAATATGATTTAAAAAATTAGCAAGCAATCATCGAAATTCTCAAATCAAAGCACAATGCAAAGAATGTCATTAGTCAGTCTGGTTCACGATCATGAGTCAAGACATAATGATGGGAAGAGGAAAGGGTCCTTTTTTCTAGAAATTGCAAGGTTTTCCATTTTATGAAAACTTTTTTAAGAAATAAAATTATTTTATCCTTGAAAAAATAGGTATGCAACAAATACCTTGAATACTCTTAAGGGCCACCCCTGACCCTGTTTTTGTATTTTGCAGCTTGATCACTCTGAGCCTTAGCAACCAAAAAATAGATCCTCCCAATTTACCAAAATATTATATAGCAATTTCCCATGCACCAACCAACGAGTTGCACTGTACTTAGTGAAGGGCAATGGAATTCCTACACATTCATTTTTCGGGTTCATTACGTTGAATGGCTCTTTAAAGGCATCTCTTTTAATTGTGCTTCTCGTAAACTATTTCGGGACTTCTTTCAAATGAATCCGAGATCTGCTGGCATTTTTTCAAACGCACGCTCCATGCAAAGACTCAAAAAGTGGCAGATACATCTGGCTTGAATGCAGTGTGGTGACTCTCTCAGGATCATCGACCAAAGAGAGTTATGTTCACCAATCATGTTTGCAGCACCATCTGAGCCATATCCAAATTGCCAAGTACAAACCAAGATTTGAGATGCAGTTCTTTAGAGCTTGAAACAAACTTTCACCTTTCGTGCTAGATATAGGTACGAGTCCAGCGAATGCAGAACAGATTTTGGAGGAATCTCCCTTGAAATAACAAACCAGAATAGCTATATGTTTATCAGCAGATACATTTGTAGATTTGTCAACAATAATCTCCAGGAACAATAGCTCTCTTTCAGTTCTTCTCGCAGTGCAGGAGCCACAAATTTTGTTAAAATTTTCGTGCATTTTCTTTGCTGTAATCTCATGTTACTAGCTGTGCTACCTTCCCAATTTCTCTTTACAATTTCTCCCAAATTATCAATTGAACTCAAAGCACTATGACATGCAATTCCCACAGACTTTTCTATTTCAAATTTCTTGAGTTCCTCGCTTGGTTCTTTTGGCTTTTTTTAACCCTTACAAACGGCAATGACATTGTTGAATTGACGGCATTAGAGTTTTCACATGCTTATCTGATTTCTGACGACTTTCAAGGCTTGATGTTTTTGGTAGAATGGTTATACTGCATAATTTGCAAAATGCATTCTCTGTTCCATCTGTTGTAACCCAAATATATTTCGCTTCCCATGCAAATATTTTCTTCCACTATCATACGAGCACTTCCACTTCTGCATCATTCGAAATTATTTTTACTCTAGAATCTCAAATCTAGAAGTCTCCTTACTCAATTTTTACTTCAATTACACAAGATGTTTATAGCTAGAACAAGGAATACCGATTTAACTAGCCAATTAGAAACAAGAAAAATTACTAGTCAAACCAATCAAATTTTACATAACATAAACCCCTATGCAATAAAATGACGTTCAAAGGTATTCTAGAAAGATCCTGAGTATTACTAATTTCCTTATCTAAGTCTCAAAAGGAGGCTCTCACGCACTGACTCTTTATTCTATTGTAACCATCGCAAGGTCATGGAATGCCAACTAGTGGCAATCATTCATCACTGTCTTAGTACATTTTGACAATCAACATCACCTGCGCAAAAATGATTTATGCTGGAAAAATTAACTTTTATGATCACAGAAAAAGGCAAATTTCACAAATTTGGCCAAGAAAAAGCCAATATACCAACTCTTGCTGTGGGCATACTACCAGGCATTTTTACCACATGTCTTATGAATAATTTTGTTTCTAAGTTTCGTTTTTGCATCTTTTGAACATGAGCCAGAGGTCATGCTATTTCTGCCATGGTGTATTAGAGGCCTAGACCCTATTTTTTGTTTTTAATTGTTATTACTATTGATGTTTGACTAACCGTTGTTTGAATATAGTGTTTTCCAATTCAGTCTTAACAATGTTTAATGCTCTGTTGTAAATCAAAGATGGACTTCCTTCATCTGCATCAACTTGCTCTATTAAGTCAGAATCTCGATTTTGAGAGATCATAGAGTGTCTGCATGAATAATTCTATTTTCATTCCTGCAATCTTCAGCTGTATTGCCAGATGAACCATCCCAAGCGATGCCATAATTCGCAGCCTCAACCTACAAGGAAATGTGATTTGGATCAACATTTAAATTATTTATGGAACTAATCAAGTTATTTGCATGACAAGAAAACAAGGGATCCTGTAAAATGTCTTATCCTCAAGAATAAAACTGAACAACAACAATGTTGAATCTTATTGATCACCATTGGTAATAAAAATCGGTTACCAAAAGGTAGTATCTTTTGAGATATTGATACATAGCATTTACTATGGTACATTTAGTATTTGTGCATGTGGACCTTCTAAAAATAAAACTTAAAAGGTTTCAATGTATTTCATATTCAGGCCCCTAAATTTCTTTTGCGACTGTAGAAGTAACGATACCATGATTTATGTAATCCTAAAATCCATAGTTGATTAGAAGTTATTCTCAGAGCTGAGTATGCATTGTATTTTCTCAGAGCTGAGTATGCACTTTGAGTCGTATACAACATATACAAAGGTAAAAAATGCTGAGATAGATACATATCATACCAAAGGTGCTCTATATGTTTATCATGAATACTCTTAATAGTTATGAAATTCCCTGTGTAGGCAAAGGCTACATTTTAAACACCCATATCCCCATGAAATCCTAAGGGGAGACCAGATGCTCAGCGTCATTTAAAACTGAGGTTGCAAACACAAGAAAGAATTCTGCGGAGTCACTTTGAAGACAGCAATGAAACGGGATTTGTATGTAGCAATATGTAAATAGTCCAGACTGGGAACCTTGCAAATTGGGCGTGCAAGTTGTACATCAAAACATTCCAATGCGCTCAAATTGAATAATCATAGAAAAATTGCACTGTTAGGATTTTTGTAAATTTTCGTGTTGAAATATGAGTTTAATCATTTGTTTTTAAGCTGTATACAAACATAGTAGTGACAGAGTGATACAAATAAGAAAGCCACAAATTGGAACAGCCTGTTTAATAGCATTAACCTAGATATTTTAGGTGAGTAAGGACATTTGAAATTTGAAAACCTAGCTTGTGTGAAATAAAATGCAATCCACAAAGAATTGACTTCAAATTACAATAAAATTAGGAGCCGACTTTCTCTGTATTCAAGCAAGCTAAAACTTTTGACAATTCTTTATTGGATCGTTTAGAGCAATTTCCAAGCTTTTTGGAGAGATCTTGTAAGTCTCCTACGCAATCCTTTATTTGCTTTGCATACCAAGGTACGGGCTTACCCTCCCTTTCCTCTACCACAAGCCACCAAACTTCCAAATCACTACTCCCAAATTTGAAAATCTGATTTCATGAATGTGCTACCAAACCAAGGACATATGGATTTTATTGAGTTGTCCATCCCTAACTCCAATTTAATTTTCTGCAGCCTTTGCCTTAGAGATATAGTGGGCAGATTTCCAACCAGGCACCAAACCTACTTGCCCTTGCCCTACAAGCCTAGAGCTCATGAAACGTTGTTGGGCAAAGGAGTTGGTTACTCTGAATGGAAGCTTTTATTCCTTTACAGTTTTTGCAGGCAAAAGAGCTGGTGGTACAAGGCTGTTCTCTTCAGAATTCTGCTGCCAAAGGGTGAATCTCTGTATATTTTAAAATCTTGTCCAGCCGATGCCCCGGGTCCAATTGAACTGGACGCTAAAACGGGTTACTGAATTTGGTATCAGGGTTCACTCCATTTTCTTTCTCGTACCCTTCAATTACTGCAGTAATGGGCTTTTGCATGGCTCTTTGAATGGCGTATTTAAGTACTGCCCATCTGCGCACATGCCTAGCATTTGCATCAGCCGCTCCCCTTTGATACCAGCATGAGGCTCCGGATCTCTTATAATAGCTGCTGCCAATGCTTCACTTTTTCAAGTTTCCCCATCGGCAGTGAAATAAGCAGGGCTAACATTCAAGGGTATTGTTTGCCTTATACTATCAACAACAAGGTAGATCATGGTAGATTGATTGGTGATCCTATGGTGTGTTGATTTGTCAGCCATTGTGTAAGAATGGGGTTGCATGCTTGTACTTGGTAAAGATGTGTTCAGAAACATCCGTGTTTTTTTGTCAATGTAGGAGCAAGCAACTTTTGCCATGTCATTGAAAAATTTTCTGGAATGACCATAGTCACTTATGTTTGGACTTGTTTCGTGTAGCTCTGCAATTCTTGTTTCAAAATAAATAGCAGCAGACGTTGACTTGACCACATCGAGTGCTGTCCCTAATTGATTGATATTTTGAACAACAGTCGTTTTTGCTTCGTTTTCCTCTGGATGGTCTTTTGGTGTTGCAATGCAAGAACATGCCTGTTACGATATGTGTTCAATAAATTGGAACTTTTGATCATACCACTTTCGACAATGGCCTGCAACCATTCGGTGTGGTCTTCTGGAGAAATTGACAAGCCATCTATTAGAGAGCCTGTTGCATTGCTTGAAGCCTTTTTGACTGTGCTTGGTCTATCTTATCAAATGGGCTTTAAGCATAGGATCAACAAGTGATGCAACGTAAAATTGTCAAAGCATTGTCTTGTGACATTTTGAAGTAAGGAAAGGTTTCCATAAATTCTTCTAAATTGTTAGTTTCTGCCATTGCTTCCTTACCTGGCTGTTTGGTGAACACTGAAGTATTTTTTCAAGCTAATAGTTGGACAACTTTATCAGCGATCTCACCAGACAGGTTTTCTAATTGATTTATCGTATCTCCACTACCACAGGGTTTCGGCGTTTCTCCAAGAAATGAATGTAACATTCCTTGGTATTTGGGAATTTGAGGAAGAGTTTCTTTTGATTCTTTGATATGGAATTCGCTATAGAAGAAACTGAAACTGAAACTTAAGTTAATTGATGTTTGATTGTATTTGATATAGTTAGTAGACACAGTGTTAAGACACTAGTGCTTGGGCCAAAAATCTATCCAATTAAGAGTTTGCACTTAAACTATTTCACAAAAGCAATATTTGTAATAAACCAAATTAATGAAACAGATACTCAACTGAACGTTTGCCCTGATCATCATTAAAGATATCATCAACTATTGGTGAGGGTGGTATCGATGCAGAATCACTAAAATAAAAAGCATCGTTATTATTAAACATAGAATTTTTGAAATAGATAATTAGCATTTCCTGATATCTTTAAATTTTCATTGTTTTAATATTTTTCATTTGAAATGATAGGTATTGTGAACTCCAATAAGATGATCCTACAGTGAAATATTGAAAACTTTTGTAAATGTGCAAAGAATACTAACAGATTGACTTCTTATATTTCTACTTTTGCATTACTACCAGAAGCTGGACGAGCTGATGCAGTTTTTTCAGGTTTTGGTGGAGTACTAGTTGTATGGCTGTAAATAAAAGTTGAAGATTTTACTTGAATGTTTAAGTCCATTCCTCGAACCTAAAAAACGATAAAAACAATGATATAGTTTTAGTTTGTTAATTGAACTACCCACTGGATACAATAAAGAATTTAATGTTAAAGGAACATACCGGTGTGTCTTTCCTTGAATTCTTATGTACTCTTTGTTAGCATCTTTGGACACTACAGAAGTTTCCAAAACATTTTCTTTTGCAATTGTTTCTTTACTTTGTGCGTTGTTTTCAAATGTTGTGCCATAGTAGATTTGTTGTATCTGCTTAGCCAAAACGTATCTTTTTTCTTTCTGAAAAAAATTAAGCAGAGCGCTATCTTGGTATTTGAATGCCCAGTTTGTTGGCACTTTCTCTTGTCCAAGTCACTGTTGCTCTGACTTGCTCTTTTAAATATGAAGTACATTGTAAATAGTAGGAAAAAGTAATGATTAAATTATACATTCTTTTAACATTACTTCTTCATAATATAGAAATCATTCAAATAGAATGTTTAAATTGTAAACTTACATGAAACATCTCTGGTTTTTGTATTAAATTCCCGTGTCTTAGAACAGTTAATATCAATAACTTCTGCACCGTACTCTTCCTGTCCTTCGCTTATCCCACTGCCAGTAGATTACGTCATGGTTTTCATCTAAGAAATTATAAGAGAAGCTAAAATTTAAGACATTGCATCACGTTTCCTGTCTATCAACGGATTAACTAGAAAGGTTTCGACACTGTCACATTTTGTGAACCCTAAGAATTTAATTTTTATCACCATTAGACCAGACAGGGAAGGGGACCTATGGTCCCCACACCAAAGACTTTATGGTATAAACTTTTTTAGATCAGATTTTGGCGTAGAGTCTGAAAATGGATGTCGATCAGGCAGGCAGGCTGCATTTTGACATTTTGGAGGCCTGGGCCATTGTTTTTGCAAAAAAAACATACAAATTAACCCTTTGTATTATCAAGAAACGAGAAATTTAAGTAGATAAACATTTTATGGCTCAGATTTTAGTGTAGAATCCGGGTGAGGGAGGCTGCATTTCCAAGATATTAGGGGGTTCAAAATCATCTTTGTCAACCATTGTTAAATTATGCATCGGTAAAGTCCTCTTCTGAACTGCTTTCATCTTCACTATCAATGTCTGCGTTGGCTATCAGGTACCTCCATAAGAAACGTGTTAAAAACTGCCAACCTTATCGCAATGGCCGGAACAAAATTCCCCCTTTCTTTTGACTTCACAGTCGTTTGGTAATTTAACCATGTCAGTATCTATTAAAGAAAACGACAAAGTAAATAAATCCTGTACAAATAAATCAATTGGGCCACTTCGTAACCTAGCTAATTCTACTGTATATCACGTAGCGCAAATTTATTGTAACATACAAATCCTATGGTTGTAGCTATTAGGATTACAAGTAATGTTAATTTGCGAATGAAAAATAAATACTTACATTTGTTTTGCCGGACGATTTTATTTTTTATATTTTCCTCAATCCTTTTGAAAAAAGGTTTTTCAACAAAAGAGCTTTCACTCTGATTTTCGATGAATATTCGAGCAGTTCACGCAACGATACTTCTTGTTGTAAGCTTTTGAGATACTGTTAAAAATTAGAGTATCAAAGTATTATTATATGTCTGTTCGAAAGTTTTCAATTCAATCTTTTTAACAATGAAAAGTAGCTTTGTGCAAGAATGGTCATAGGAGGACTTTAAATATAGGGGGGCTGTAAACTTTCTGCCCCAATGAAGTAGAAAATTAGGAAAATTTGCATACGGGGATGTAGATGTATTCAAATGTTGCTGCACAGCAAATGCCATTTTTGTTAGGTATAATTATACTTAAAAATGTGTTGATGAGACCAATTTATGAAATTCAACTTAGTAACGAATTTAGGATGAAAAGATCACATTGAAAGATTGAGCCAAACCTCAGATGCAGTTGTAGTTAGTACATATAGCTCTTGGAATGCTTTTTTAGAATGCATATTCATGTCGATTGTTGTTTTTTGTGTTGATTTTGCTTTGTAGTTAAACAGTCATATTGTTCTAGCCTCATTGAGCTGTTGCTTCTTTTCGTAAAAACAATTAGCTGCATGAGCTGCAATGAATCACCCAAGAGAGAAGAAAGCCCTTCAATTTAATTTTCACTTTTAAATATCAAATATTAAGAACCTTTGCCAGACTGGCTGTCCGAAATGTAGCTAGGTTATGCTGGCGTTTGCTGTATATCAAAATTTTCCAAGATTTTCGAATTGTGATTTCTCCGAGATGGTCAGCACTCCTTTCTTGAAGTCGATTTGGAGTACTCGACCTTTGAGTCTAAGAAGGAAGCCTTATGCTATTAAATCTACTTCATTTGTGTGGTCGAAAACTATCTACAATTCCATCAACAACGTTTGCAGACATGACCACTCCAATGACTTTGGGCTTTCCAGTTCTTTCCTGAGTGAGCCCTGCTCGTGTACCTGTAGCAGATGCTCAGTTAAGGCTTTTGAATTTGTAACAACGTTTATCAACAACAAAAGATTGCTCCGACGTGCTACATCCAACATGACGCTCCTAATCAGTTGATGAATATAATAAGAATCAGTTGCACATATTAGTATAACCGTTTATGTATTAGAAAATATCCACTGAGCATGTTCAACTTGTATATAATTCCCAAAAGTACAAGTAAGAACTGTAATCAACACAGAATAAGGGTTGTAAAGAATTTCTCATAGTCATGATTTCAAACTCTTAGACAAAACGATTATAATATATAGGACGGGATGCCTTAGGAGCAACTAATCCTCTTCAAACTAGAACGATTGTTACAATTGAACTGTTATCTATCACTTACGAGTGGTTGCTGAAGTATATTGGTTTCCACAAGCCAAAAGCAAATCATGTTTCATTTGCGTTCCTCCCTTCCCCGAAGTGCATAATTTTCTGCGTCATAGCTTTCCCTATATTTTTGTCTCCATACAGAAGCGTTATGTTTGCTTCACCTTAGGGTAAAAAAAAAAAGTTATGAAATAATATTCGGATTAGGTATTGTAAAATATATTTCAACTTTTATCCTTGGGCTAGGAAAATCTCACGAAGTGTTTGAACCAATCCTTTGTTATGTTACCTGATTGTTGCGCCTGTTGATGGCTGCATATTTTTAGAGCTCTTTGAAATTTAATTTCTAAATCATCGTTTTTAGTGT
>JAACYV020132226.1:0-25803 GCA_009936425.2 Chrysaora fuscescens
TTTTTTTTTTTTTTTTTTTTTTTTTTTTTTTTTTTTTTTTTTTTTTTTTTTTTTTTTTTTCTATTTTTTTTTTTTTTCAAATTTTTTTTTTTTCAAAATATTTTTTTTCTTTTAAAAAATTGTTATTTTTTTCAAATTTTTTTTTCTTTTTTTAAAAAATCTTTTTTTGTTTTTCAAAAAATCTTCTTTTTTTTTTTCAATTTTTTTTTTTTTTTCAATTTTTTTTGTTGTTTCCTTGCTCTCAAAATAGAGAATGGTTAAACGTGGAGGTGCCAAATTGAGTGTATAGGAGGAAAGTCTCTCGAGCAACTGCCTTTTGAAATATTGTAAAAACCCTGTATATATGGAGACCTTGAAGGATATTTATCGTAGCATTGCAGAACATCATCTAAACTGTTCCTGCTATTTGGCGCTCTAGTAGTAATACAAAAATAGAGTCAATAAAAAAAATACAAAACAGGGCTTCCCGAATGGTAATGGGCAGCCCTGATGATGCACCTTCTGTGCCATTATGAAAAGATTTTGGCTGGCAGTCCATTAAAGAAATGATTTTGAAAGAGACATCTTCTATGATGTATAAATCTTTAAACGGTCTTCCACCACAGTACTTTAGTAACCCATTCGTTAGACTATCAGATTTCCACACTCGTGAGCTAAAAACACAAAAAATGATCTTGCAGTACCGTTAATGCGAACAGTAAGTGGCCAAGAGACATTCTATTACCGTGGTACTAAAGTGTGGAGCATGTTAGCCAAAAATATCAAATACACCCCTTCGGTATACTCTTTCAAATCAAGGTTGAGACAGTTGGGGTACGAAAATCTTTAATTTTGTACAGAAATTTTATTGTATTTTATAACTCTTTAACAGTGATATTTGGGGGCAGGGGTGTAGAGAAGCGGATTGAAGTGAAACTTTTGAAAAGAATTGCAGTTCTTTTCCTCGGTTTTACAATCAAGTCCCCAGGGTCAAAGAGTCCTATTTCTACGATATCCTTAAAATATAGACCTTAACATTTACTACACTCCATGGTAGATGACAGATGCAAACGTAAACAATTCCTGTAACCAGAGAGGCGATAATGCGAATACAAAGTCCTTATAAAATAAATCTCATGTTATCATTTCTTAAGGCGTTACAAAAGAATTGAACGCTTAAAAAAATTGAGAACGTCCCCTCCTTTGATGATGTGGAAGATAATGCAGAATTTTTCTCAGATGTAATATTCATAACGTATCTGCAATCTTCCCATCTTTAGAATGTTTATTAGGTCGCTTCTTTTTATTGTAGTCATGCATAGAATCCGTTGTTTCATCTGGTTTTCTCTAAAAACAATAAGGTCTGGTATTCAATATGACTAATAAAGCAATTATATCAATGAGATAGGTAAGAAATCTGCATATTATGAAATTATAGTGCGTAGAAAATGACATTTATCAAACCTTTTTTCGCACCAAGTGGCTTATATTGGTAACCTAAAAGTAAAACACAATACAGTATTCTAATGCTAAAAAACAAAAATGATTGGTAATAGCAGCCCATAATCACACCATTACACAATCTAACTGGAGTTATACAATTCGACGAAGCTAATCCTGTTGATTCAATAGTTTCATCAACAGCAAAACACGGAAAATTTGAGGTTCATGATAGTTAAGTTAAATCATATACATAGAATTTTCATTTTGCAATGAACCTTGTTCGAATTTTCAAAGAGAGCAAAAGTGTATATCTAATCACAATATCTAATACCATCAAAATACAACACGCATCGAAGACTATATTTTATTAGCAAGATGTAAACTCTTATTTAAAATTGCTTCTTCTAGCCGGCGGTATGGCAGGAAGACAAGGCAGGAAGACATGGCAGGAAGACAAGACGAGTGACAAGAAGTCATGAGATCACGCAGCCGATGGCTTTTGCAGCAGCAACAATGCATTACAACATATTTCTTATGGTCTTGATTTATAAACACCAAAATAAGCATGTTGCAGCAAACACAAACAACTGGTTTCAATGAATGTCTGCATCCTCTCACTCCAAATAAAACTTGATATTTTCTCTTTTTTGGCAGTAAGCATTAATTGTTTAAAAAATGATGTCTTATCCAGGCTGAGCTTAGTCTGCGTGAAGATTTCACTTTCCACTGCCAATGAGGGCCAACTTACAACATGTAAAATCTTTGAGTTCGCGTCAAATGTTGAGTTCCTGGTTCCGTAATAGTTGTCCCCATTTTAGCCTTTTAGCCAATCTGGTTCGAAATTTCAAGGACCCGATCAAAAAACAGATAAATTCATCACGTGCTTCATATTCCTTGTGACTCACCACACAACGATTTTCGTAAAAAAACAACATGGAGTAGCGTACAGTGGTAAGTTCGGGAATCAAGTTTGTCTGTCTTCAGGACTCGAAAACTTCGGATGAAACTGCTTTTCAGAAGGAATAAGACATTGTCAAAGATATATTCAAGGTCTATCTACAGCGACCAAAAGACGACTATACCCTAATCTTCCAAGGACAGATCAATCTCGCACAGTGGTTTGGGTGCCTCCCAAGTTGAAAAGGTAAGTTCTTCTTGATGTGATAGACGTGCTTTGTGATGCAAGAGTGATGTAAATGGCAGTCGTCAGGAATCTTCGCAGTATACACTGAAAATTGATGCAAACAAAAAACCTAGAGAGAGGAGAGTACCAAGAGCAAAGAGAAACAGACTGTTAGATCTTCTGAGTGGCGCAAAAACGAAGCGAATCCAGAATATGACGTTGTTTTACAGAATTTAAACTCAGTCAACTTTTTGGGAATTGCCATCATATATTAGTATTGGAAGATGTCAAAAGTTGAAATGTGGAGCACCATACATGCAGATAAATAAAAAAACAACAATAAACCACTATACCAAGCGACGTTCATCGAAAGATTGTCAACAAGTGGGATGAAACAAATTAGTGAGCCTTTCAGGCCTATTGCCCGCCTGCAAGCTCTGATGTCTAATGTCCTTTGATCTTAGATGGGCGTTCAAAGCAAGCAAATTCATTCTCCCATCTAACAACACCATTTGCACCTACACTTGCATGTTTGCTGTATTTTAACTGAATTCTTTGGTTCACTTTGGTTAGGACTTCTCTCAATTTCCTTCTTTTCTTCAACAAAACAACTCAGTTTTCAAATATTTTTTTAAATGGAACTAGAAATATAAAATAAAGACATGAAATTTCGGATCGAATAAATCAGATCCTTGCACGAGGTATCAATCGCACTTAAATATTGTGTCTTCGCAGCTAAGAGTGCACCCAACATTTTGGGTAATGCCAGCTGTTTCGCTGCATAGCTGAATTAATTGCACAAGATTGAGCATCTATACGCACGAGAAGATTTTGTTGCAGAACTCAAAACTAGACGCTAATTTATAGACTCTACAGGCTGTAAGTTGGCCATTTTTAGCTCATTACAATATTACATTACATTAGCTCAATAAAAAAAGCTTGATTACGTCTTTTTTTTATTTCGATTCCATTCAAAGTTCGACAAGTGGTACTGTTGGCTTGATTCGAACAAATACTGAAGCTTGTTAAATTGTAAATTAAGTAATGAATTAAGTAATTGTAAATTGTAAGGTAAATTTAAAATAATGAAATGATAATAGCTAACATTTGTGGAGAGAACTAAACATGTAGTGCTGCTTAAAAAATCTCTTGGCTGCATTTTAGAAGCGCAGAAGTGCTAACTAAGCTGTACGAGAAATGTTGATCCGTGTGCAAGCTCCTTCTTTCGGATTAGAAACGGTTAAGGCTGTACAAAGGTTAAATAGGGTAAAAATATGAATAAATTGCCAACCACAGCCTCCGTATTTCTGCTCTCTTCCAAAGGAATAGGCTCTTCAAAAGTACAGATCTGTTGAAGAAAAATGCTATCAATAAGAGAGAAATTAGGGCAGCAACCGGGTTACCAAGTCACAAAATAAATTAAAGTTATTCTTCATCTTTAACCCACAGAATGCACATTTAATGCACTGCACAGACGCTGGGAGTGTACAATATGATGTTTAACTTACAAAACTAGAGCAACAAACAAGCTGACTCTAAAAACCATATTTGAAATTAATTAGTTGTATCTTTTTAGCATTTACATATCTATTTACTTATCATATGATCATATGACTAAATAAAATAGAAAGACTTACAGATTTATCCATAACACTTTCCTTTGCAATTTCTGCAGCAGTTTTGATAATCTCTTCAGTACTCCTTTTCATGTATTCGGCATCTTCGACCTTGAAAGAAAATATAACATAAGGGCAGGAATGCAATGAATGCTTTACCATCAAACTTTTGTACTACATGTAAAAAGAGATTGTGAATCATAACACCAAGTAACTCTGATTAAATGTTCAAGAAAGATGCTAATTTCAGCTGGAAAAGAGTACTATATAGTGAAATATTTTTAAAATTATGTTATAAAATGCCAAAAGTACCAAGTACAAGAAAAGTACCAAAGGGAAAAGATTTCCTACCACAAAGTGGACGAAAGAAGTGACGAGGGATAGCTGATAGGTTGTAAATCCATAAGATGGCATCGAAAGAGGTCAAACGTAGAAAAAAGAATGAAGCAATGGCGATGGAAGATTATAAAAAACCCAAGATGTGGTTACACATTGTGGTAGGAGGAATGTTTAGGTATAGCTAATCATATTAAAAATATTGCCTACAAATAGTATGGCATAATGGCAAACAGAGCTATCATAGTCAGGAAAGCATAATATCACAACTATATATCAACTCCGGATCCAAGTAAAATGAAAGTCTATGTGATGAGACAGAATAACAATAGTTACCAGTTGCAGGCTTTTTCTCGGGTTTCCGTGTTGAAATAATTTCAACAGTCGTTTTGGGACAATCAATTAAGCAAGAAGAATACCGAGTGGAGTAGCAACGCGGAGGAACATACATTATAATTTTATATTTCGATTTAAGAGCTGCAAAGATAAGTTAGTTAGCCGAAAGTCATCTTAATTTTGGTCTTGTAAACTTTGCCAGCATGAATTATTTGCCCACAAATTACCATTATTTCCATCCAATTAGTTTTAACCTCAAATATCGGCTTTAGCACACTTCTTTAGGCCACTGTGTTGCTCGTCATTTTCTTTGTTGTAATCTGCCTAATGCATCTTAATCAAATTGGTAAGATAAACCACTTAGTTGTCCTCATTGCCTTCTTCGACCCCGACTGCCACAAAATGACACGCTAAATGTATCTCGTCGCCTGTGCAACACATTGTAATGCTTTAAAATGAAATGCGAAATGTGCAACTAGTGACGTCCCTAGTGTATTCCTCCAAAACACACCGTTCGGCGGAGTGACCTGGTCAAGTTAGACATTTATCCTGTAATATTTTGAAAACGGTCTAACCATATTTCTTTTTCATTTTGTTATCATATTTTATAAAATTTTGCAATAAAATGGAAAATTTTGGAAAAACGCTGAACTCCCTCTTCAAACAGACGGAGTAGGCGTATGCGAGATGTGCATAGCATGTTTATAGCTTTAGAGACCAGGGTAGGAATTCCATGTCACATATGACGTTTTCAGGAAGTGAATGGATTAAATTAGCGTGAAAGTTTGTTTGATAAGATAAAATAAGAAATATAGAGGTAATTGTAGCCTATTGAAACCTAGAGCACATCCAGTTTTCAAGCATACGGCTCAGGTTTTTTTTATATATATATTATTAATTGTTCATAACAATTTTGTTCATAGAAGCTTTTATTAAAGTATATAGACAAACTATTTAGGGTTAGAAGTATGTGATATTGTGGATGTTCAACAAGTTTGTTGGAAAATACCACATGTCGGTCTGCTGAAGACGATTCATCAGCCGATTTTCATGAACATTTTGGGATTGATAAGCGAGGAAAGAAGTAGACAAGTGTCGGTGAAAGTGTGCATTTAAGGAAAAGAAGCAGGTAAAAAGATTCTGATAAATAACAGGAAGAGCTGGGAGTTACACAGTACAAAACTAAAGGCTATTACTAAAATAGGGAACGGGGTATGGAGAAATGGAACGGGGAATGGAATGGATTACTAAAGGGGGATATTGTAAACAGTTGCCTTAAACCGCTTTTGAAAGCATCATTCGAAAGGTCTTTCCCCCTAGATTGCAAATATAAACTTTAAAGACACACGGGGGCAACAATTCTCATGATATTCTCCTGTTCCCTGTTTTAGTAATTGGCCCCTCTGATTACTAAAAAAGGGAATATCACAGCCCTGAAGATACCAGTAGCCTAAAATCGCTTTTGAAAGCATCGAATTAACACAGAGCAACTGGTAGCTACTTTAAGTAGCACGGTAGCAGAAAGGTCTTTGTACTTTGGTTTTGTACAAAGAAAAACAGAATAAAGAAACGGTTTTGGAACCACAACTTCGAAAAATGTGAGAGTATATCGAGTATAGGATCTGAAAGCAAACACTGCAAGACCGGACATAACATTAGAGGTCAGTGCTTATCAGAAGATACCGATGGTTGAATGGCCACTACAGCTAGGAAAACGTTTCAAAGAAAGTGGATCAAAGAAATCAAAAGAGTACAGTCATATGGAGGATACGCAGGTGAGGATAAAATATAGCTAAAGTAACGCTAACAAATTAGATATGCAATGATTTTGTCACTTTAAAATCATGCATTATATCTTAGCGAGGAATGTCAATCATCATATTGAAATAATACCTTAGCCATTATATCGGGAATTAAATTTCCCAGGTCGTTTATTTCTTTAAGAATTGAATTATCTTCTTGATCTGACTGGCTTTTTAGATTACATATTCTCAATTTGATCACAGTTATTGCCTTGTTGTAATATTCTGTTGCCTTTCCGTAGTGTCTATCGAACGAATAAGCTAAGCCAAGGTTGTAAAACCTTATCTAGTTAAGAACAACTTGTAGAATGTGAATGAATGTTGAACTTATCTGGTTTTCACACTGACCAAACAAAATTACCAAATAAAAAATAGTACAGGAAATCTGAACAGATATTTTAGAACAGGCATACCAAGAATGCAATATCTATCTACTGGAACAGCCTCGGCAGTACAAGAATTACAATATGAAGTATGCAATGGTAAAAGGATGGAAATCAATTGTTCCAAGGATACGTTTCAGCCAGAAGTCTGTCATCTGAATCTAGTATCTGTTCTAAGAGTCGTAGACATTCCATAAAATCGCCAATAGCCTCAGGATAGTGTTCTACAAGATAAAAAAACATACATACAAAAGGTTCCAGTGGCTTTCAAAATCGAAATGTATTATGGTGAGGAAGGTTTAGTTTACCGAAGTGGTCTTATAAAATTTGGATATCTCAGTAAAACAAAAGGTATTGAGTTGGGTAAGCGAAACGCGATAGTACGAAAATGCGATTCCTTCTTGTGACTTCATCATTCTTTGAAAATTATTTTGAACATAATTCTTACTAGTTTTAAACGCGATTTTCAGTTAAGCTTAGGGTACCGTACATCTAATTTTAAAAAATTGGAAAGCAATTAAATATTGGTGAACAATTTAGCAATTAATTATATATTGCAAGTGTTGGAACTGAAGGGGTTTTCCTGCAGGTTTTTTATCCATATCAGTAACAATGCAAATAAGCAAGTGAATGTTTCAAAACCACAAGAGTGAAATCTTAATTGGTTTTGCAATAGCTACACTTATTTTGAAGTTTTAACAATTACCAAGTTCCATGCCGATCTCTCCAAGAGCAAGATTTGCCTGAGCCTGTTTCATCTGCATGTCTTTGGACTCTTGTCTTGTAGCAAAAGAAATAAACTTTCTGTCAGTAGCGTATACTTTTAAACCAACTATAAATAAATTAAGTATTTCTTTGCAGTATTTCCAAAACTTCAAAATATTCGGAACGAAGGAATCTATACGAAAAATAAAGGCAATAATGCTAACAAATCATAATAACCAACATTTATTCGTGTAGCATTTACGATCCAATATAGAATTCGTAAGATGAATGCTTGCGGCGAAGAAAGAAAATAATCTTGAAAGGCGGAAACAACCCAAGACAACAAAAACAACAGCAATATGTTGAACATTTATTATAGGCCAATAATTCTGCAGAGTTTACAAGATAACGGTAAAATTATAGATTTTCCATACGCGGCATACCGCAATTGATGGGACTCTAACCTGAACTGCATGATCAGAAGGCTGACGACAATCCCATTGAGCTAAACAGTTCAAAAGAATTGCCGCCATACTTTCCAAGTCATACAGCCCAAGATTCTCATCCCATTTGACTTTTGTGTTTCGGCATTTCGCCTTCTTCAGTGCCATATATATATTTTATATTTTTTCATGAATGACATACACAATGGATTGATTTTTCCACAAGCGGTATACCGCAATTGATGGGACTCGAACCTGAACTGCATATATATTGCCGGGAAACTCCATCCTATGCTCACGAATTCGGAAGAGCATAGGAGGGTGTTTCCTGAGCCGCCTTTGATAGCATTTAGGAGATGTAAGAACCTTAAGGACATACTCGTTAGGGCTAGGCTTAGTAATGAGGGAAATGGGGGGACTTATAAAAAAGGGTTGTTTTCGTTGTGGTAAATCTCGTTCTCAATTGTGTCATTTCATGAGTAATAGTGAACATTTTCATTCTAACATAGATAGCCGGGAATATAGGAAAAATTATTCGTTAAAACATACCCGACGGCATCAACAGGCGACTTTCATCCCTTTCATCTGACAAAGCATCTTTCGACCAAGCAGCCCCCACATACCAGAAAGCACTCAACGACAGCGGATACCAACACACACTGGAATACAAACCAACCACGTCCACAAACCGATGAAACAGACAACGCAAGAATATACTCTGGTACAACCCACCAAACAGCAAAAATTTCAGCACCAACATCGGGTACAGATTCCTCACTCTAATAAACAAGAACTTTCCTGTCAACCACCCACTGCGGAATATTTTCAATCGGTACACCATAAAAATCAGCTACAGCTGCATGAATAACACTAAACAGATTATCAACATCCACAACAAGAGCATCATCAACTCACGACAGCCAGATAGCAATAGCAACAGCCACATCGCCATCAACAACAACAACAGTGCTAAAAAGACATGCAACTGCCAAAGCAAGAATACATGCCCACTCAACGGAAACTGCTTACAGAAATCCGTAATCTACCAAGCCACCGTCACACGCCAAGACAACAACACTACAGAAACATACGTCGGACTAACTGAAAATGAATTCAAGACCAGGTACAGAAGCCACACCTCATCTTTTCGAAACACCTAACACAGACACTCAACGGAACTTAGTAAATACATTTGGAAACTCAAGGACGGAAATATCGACCACACTATTTCATGGAAAATCCTTTCAACGAGCCGAGCCTATAACAAATGCAACAAAAGATGTAACGTGTGTATCAAAGAAATTTTTTATAATATGCCGACCCCGCTTAGCCACCCTAAACAAAAGAAACGAACTTGTGTCTGCCTGCCGCCACCGAAACAAAGCACTGTTGATTAACAAGTAGCCGCCAATATTTTGACCACTAGGAATTGAGCAATCTAAATCGCATCGCAACTTGAAGAATAGAACCGGACTCTTTTAATTTAGGAACAATAGAACAAACAATTGTAAATCAACTTCACCGCCCACTTTCTTAAATTTTCTTAAGTACCCCGGACATATAAATGGAAATAGGAATATATTTATTTATTTGTACATCTCCTGAAAGTGGGAAACCACGAAACAGGCTTGTCGAGATGAAGAGTTTAGTCTTTTGAATCTTTTCTTCTATATCTTAGAAGAAAAGATTCAAAAGACTAAACTCTATATATATATAAGGCGTATAGACTTGATGCAATGTTCTGTCCCGGCCATCACATATATACATATATATATATTTTTCCACAAGCGGCATACCGCAATTTGATGGGACTCGAACCTGAACTGCATGATCAGAAAGCTGACGACAATCCCATTGAGCTAAACAGCTCAATAGAATTGCCGCCATACTTTCCAAGTCACACAGCCCAAGATTCTCATCCCATTTGACTTCTGTGTTTCGGCATTTCGCCTTCTTCAGTGCACGGTGTACGGTTTAGAAAAATATAGAATAGATATATATAATACAAGTATTTACACAAATTTAAATATTAAGGTAGGATACTGGTTAAATTTGGACAGAGGCTGACGTGAGGTGAGAGTGAGGTGAGGTGACGAGGAAATGTAGTGGACAAAGAGAGGCTGTGGATGAGGTGCGATGTGGTGCAGTGGGCAGATAGATAGGTATAAAGAAAAAGCTGCGCTGTGGTGCGTTCGCAAAGATAGTAATAATAATATAAATAATATAATAATGCACGATAATGGTAGTATAGAAATCGAAAGAGTAATGAACGGTAATAATAGTGGTAATGTTTGTAAATGTTGATAGCGGTCAGTTGTCCTGTTCATGTCGTTAGGTGAAAGAGTGTTGGCTTGGCTTGTGCAGCAGTGGTAGCAGTGGTAGTACCTGTAGGTTTGCAGAAGTGATCTGGAACACCCGATTTGTCATGTCGTTTGTGTATTAAGTCTCGTCAGTGTTCAGTGATTTTGTCTCGTAGTCTTCGTCATGTTCGTCCAATCTACTGGCAGTCGGCTTGTTGTTGATAATACATCTGGCACACTGTAGCTGACATCAGTCGAGTTACAGTCAAGTTTTTGTCCGATATTAAAGGTCATGTTTGTGCTTGTGAATTGTAGCAGTATGTATTATGTTCTGTATATGTTGGCATGTATAGCAGTCTCGTCGTGAAGGACATTTGTATATACCCCTTGGGACAGTGGTAGGGCTATTTTTCAATCTAGCTCGAACCAGATACTCCTTGAGGTTTTTTGGTTCGCGGCGGCAAGGCATGGATGGTTGAGGGAAAACTTCCTTGCAGTCTTGTATGATGTAGATTTGTATGATGTGGAAGTTAGATGTAAGTATTGAAGTTAAATGTGGCACACTGGGGTGGTTTGCAAGTACAAAGGGCGTTCTGTTGTTCTGTCCTGTCTGGTTATGAAAGAGGCTTTCCGTATTTCTTTGCGTAATACATTATACTCAAAAATTCTGCATATATTCAAAAGGCATAACTACAGAAGTCGTCTAACAGACTAAAAGAGCTACCTATGTTTTTTTAGATGGCCAACCCTCCCGTATCCGCTATATTGGTCCTTCATTAGAAAATGTGCTGTTCTAACTTGCAGAGCTAGATGTTATATATGGATACAAAAGCCCTTCAAATTCAGTAAAAAAATAAGCCCCCGTGACCGTAATACGAGTCTTTTATGGTGCTCCATGGATCTGACGAGCCTTTTTCTGTTCAAGCCATCAAATGCATTGCACTGCAGTTGATCTTGTTCCGAATATCATTCTTTGGTCTCTTGTGTATTTGAATGGATATGCATGAGAAGATCGATGATGGCAATCTTAGACACTCCACGGATCCGCGGATCTAGTTACATGTTTGCTCCACCGACACAAACCGTGGAAGATGCCTTTGATATTTTACGGAACAGAACATTTTGTCATAAAAAAACGATATAACCAAAGATTAAATCAGTTTTAACTAAATTATTCTTATTCTCCGAATGTTTGGTGTATCAATTCATAGTTAAACAAGACAAAGCGGGCTGGAAAATGACTCTATGCGTAGGAAGTGAGCCCTAACTGATCTATTATATCATTTAGGGCACAAGCGGAACTTGGAGTAATGGTGGATAAAATGATGACTCCATAATACTGAGAGCACCAGGACTTCCAAACTGGAGCTTCGCCATCGGTTGCAATCTAACGTCACACCCAAGACATATGGCAACATGTGTATCCATAAATATCAAATTATTTGGATGTCCTAGGAACACTCAGTCGTAGAATTAATCACATCGAATATAATTCATTGCAAGTTGTATGCATAGATTACAACTAACACTTTGTTTTCTCTTGGAGCAAAGCGAGTTGGTTCTCATCCACAAATTCCGGTTTAAATTCAATTTTTGTGAAAGATGATTGTCTTAATCGAAATCATATTTTAAGTGTGCGCACCACGTCCTCTCGGAGTAAGAAAACAATTAACAACCACTCCCATATTAAAAACAACGTAAAGGAGCTCCAAAGGTGACAAAAGCAACTGACAGAAAAGGAATAAGATGGTATTTTATGGCATTAATAAATATGCCTGATATTTCTGAGGGTTGGCAAGATACAATGTTAAGGAATAGGTGGTTTTGCACGGAGATATCAAAATAGTTATGGTAAGTAAATAGTTACCTAGCAAAAATTATCCGGCAGAGCTCAAGCATTTCCCAGGCCAGCTGCATGTTCCCTACCTCATCCTAGCAAAAGAATTTTTAGTATACCCTGTTTTTATAAATAAATAGGGAGTCAACAAGAAACTATGGTAAATGACACTATGGTAAATACAATTATCTTGAAAAACAACTTTTTGGTAGCTAATGTTATTGGTGATTAATTAAATATTAAAAAAAAACATACCATGGCCCTCGAGGGAAAATTTATGGGACCAAGTGAGCGTACAGTTAAAGGGTTATTCTAGATTCCTGTCCTGTCCTAGATGGAGTATTCAATCACTTACTGTATTGTATAGAAAAGGTTAATAAAAAAAACTCTCATGGGAAAAGAGGAAGATTCTATGAGTAGCCCTGGGCGTTTGATCGTTGTTGTTGAATTGAAGTTGTTGGTTTTTGCAGCGCTAGACGCTTTGCCCTGTCTTGACATTTTAATTCTGAACTTGTGTGAACTGATAAACTTGGACTTGGTAAAGTTAAGTGATGATTTATGGTTTATCTTTCGATTTGTGTTGATGTACATGCCAGCTGTCCAAGACGCACTCTAAATGCAATTTTGGATATTGTACGTCTTCACAGAGAGGTTTTTAAGTGCCCTGGTTAAAAGAAAAAACAGAATGCCACTGAAGACCTCCCAAATTGTCAGAGGGACGATGTTTCAGTGCAAGAGGTCGTAGGACATGGCAGCCACTTGGCACTTTCAATTTTTCTTTTTTTTTATTCTCTTAACTTTCTGTTGTCTCTTTTTTCTTTTAACTGTCCGCACATCTAATCGAGGGGCCAAGCACCTGTTAAAAATCTCGTACGATGTTATAAAAAATTATCTTTTATTTGTAAATTGTAAACATCTCTTGATTGACATTGAATTAATGGGAACCCACAAAATTGGATATTTTGCGATCCGTTGATTTTGAGCGATTACGAGATCTCAAATCATCACTTCAACAGTCCACATTAGTTTTAAATAATATTGAAACTCTCTTCTCTTTTATAAAGTATGACTTAGAAGAACAAATAACAATAGTGCGATATCCTAAATTGCATCTAGACAAAATGATCGCTGCCCATTACTTCTCAATTAGGTGTTGTTAAACCGAGGGGAAAGGAACTTCCGCTATATTGACTAAATTCAAAAATATACAATATCTTAAATGGCTATTACTAAAAACAAGGAAGGGGAGAATATCATGAGATTTTTTGCCTCTGTGTGCCTATATTTGCAATCTAGGAGGAAAGGCCTTTCGAATGATGCTTAAAAAGCGATTTTAGGCAATTGTTTAGGCAACAATTCCCCGTTCCATTCCTTCATTCCTATAATCCCTGTTTTAGTAATAGCCTGGCAAGCCCTGTCCTGAGAACTAAAAAACTGTCATCACTACTTTAACTCCACGGAGATATGACGGGCTGATAAAACATTTCGAATCTAAAGCGAGCGAAAACCTGACAAACTTTGTCAAATATAAAAGGTTTTGTTAATTTGCGTGGGATTATCATGTTTGACAAACTTTGTCAGGAAATTACAGAAACGCAAAGCGAACGGGGCCAATAATCTGTACGGCAAATATTGGTTTGACCCGATTATCACAAAATAACGCCTGCAGGAAACCGGGAACTTCAGGGAATTCACAAAAATCGACTTGCGTGCGTTTTACTCAGTTTTCACTAGCGCTTCAAAGTGTTTAGGGCGTTGCTAAGGCATCGCAATGCACCAGGATTGATCATATGACTACTTTTTATCACACACTCAAGCTCCACGCGCTAACAATAGACCGAAACAATAGGCTTCCAAACCCGTGTTCTTTTCTATTGACTATGCTGCCATGAACTGCTTCGGCGCAAAATTTTATTGTCTTTCGAGCCCTTTTATTAGCTTAACGAGGGAGACCCCCAAAAGCGTGGATTGGTTGAAAACATTATTCACCCTTGCTGACCTAGTGCGGTTGGTCAATTAGAGGGTGCTCCTGCGGAGAAATGCACCTGCGGAGAAATTGAACACGTAATACTTGGACCTTGCCGCAGCCGTACCAAGTTGGATTGGCCCTACATCTACAATCAGACAAATGGCGACCAAAATTCTTGTTTCAACACCAGCCCGGTACAGAAAGGGAGTGAAAGATACGTTTTGACGAGTCCCGCCATTAAAGTGCCATATCATTTCAATAGCTTTCTCCGTAATGGAGAAACCAAGGAAATGCTGTTTAATCTTCAGCTTGCATTTAGACATGATCGTGGCAAACTATTAAACCGAACAGTTATACATTCAAACAAATCTCCGTGTATAAAAATCACAGAGGATCTTGTTGAAGTTCTCAAAAACTAGGTTGGTAATAACAAAGAAGCCGACACGGAGTAAGTGGTGGCGTTAGTTAAAGCTGGAAACTTTTCGCCCGATGATGCTTTCGTGATTCGACCTACCTCTGCAGACATCCACACTCTAGCAACCAAGCTGGGGTAAGCAAAGAACTGGAGTGCTGAGTACATTGACTCTGATGGCGATATTGAAGACATTTGAAACGATCTGCCGTTGTTTAGATGATCCACTAGCATTCACATTAGTGTTGTTTATCAGTTAGTGATAAAACAGCTGCATAGCTCCTATGGTGGACAACTGTAGACCTCGGTACATATCTTTTTGCATTTTGGCCTTTTTAGATGTCCTTCGAGAGATAGAAATCGTAAGATTTAATGAATTAGACATTTTTTAAATTAGGCCCTTCCTACTCATTTAGGCAATTTCCATTAATTCTGTTGTTTCACATCACTCAACTACGCATCTCATTATCACCACGTCATTTGCTACACCCACACATGCCTGCCTGCATTGCATCACCTCACCAGAACACTTCCGCGTTACTTCAATTGTTATCTTAATTGTCTAACTTCTCGATTCTTAATCACTTCAATATTTCCACTTTAAATACCTGTGTTTGTTTGTAAGTATTTAGTTAAGTTCTGTTTAGTAGATTGTTGATACGTAAAACTCATCTCTTTCTCTGGTCTGTCTCTGGTCTGTTTCTGGCTCCGTGTTTCCTGTAGGTTAACTATGTCCTCAATCGACGAAAGACAGTTCCTCTGGAGTCTACAACAGTTGATTAGAAAAATATGAGCACACGATCTGCTTTACTAAAAGATCATTAAATTTCATCATCATGGTTGGTTCACCAAAAGAGGTTGTTGGCCCCCTTAACAGTCCTAGATTCAATCTTCAACATCTATGCTCAGCAAAGATGCTAAATTTAGATTAGGATTTTACCTATCTCAATTTAAAACTTTTTTCTAGTTTGTTGCGTTGATAAACGCACAAACGAGACTCTAAACACGAAAGCGAGGCTGATAGTCCCCCAAAATCCCTCTACTACACCAACTTTCAAATCAGCACCTTCCAATTGACCAAATGCACTTGGTCCTTTACATTTCGTCCTAGGGTGGCCATTCCCATATTCTCCGCCTTGTCTGTCGCGATACGCGAATAGTGCTATGCTGAGTAGGCTGAGATCGAAGAACTGGAACCCAGTTTGTACGTTGTCAAGGCTATTAAAATAACGAAGCAAGAAATAGTAGGATTCCCTTAGAACAGAATATCCAGCAATCTAGATGATCTGCGAAGGGTCATTTGTTCTGTAGAAGACACGTACAGAGTGATAGAGATGGCAAATTCAAAGCCGTCATGCGACATTCAACTTCAATTCAACTTAAAACGTAAAAAGCTACCACAGCAGTTGGAAACAAAAAAGGAGCAGGGTTGAATGAAATAAAAAAACCGGAATTCAATGCGTCAAAGGGAAGAGTCGTTTTCAAAAAGATGCTCGGAGAGGGATCAATAAGTGGACAGGAAATGGTGCGAGAAGCCAGCAGGGAAATTTCTTTCCACCCGTGACAAGAGGATGACTAGCAAGGGAGGAGAAAGTTTACGGTAAAATACGCCGACAATACAGAGCTAGGGGCAGAAGTTCAGGTTGAACCTAGAGGAAAAAGAACAAAATGCTAGAGGAGGGTACTCGAACAAGGGAGATCGTGATACATACCAACATACATACGGCCGCGCGTTATTATATAGATGTCCAAAATTATTTCTGCAGAAGACCACAAGGAAGGCAAAGTTAAGCAACTCTTGTTTCAGGAGCTAAGCCATTGAAAACCTTAGACTTTACTGTATGTCATTGCCTCATAGCGATGTATGAAATACACTCACGAAAGCAGATGGAACATTATTGTGAAATTTGGAAAAGTACAACAAACCTTAGACTCACTACTGCTACTAGCATCTTCACTCCCTTCTTCAGATGCATCGTCTGCAAGGAATTCTTCACCTTTTGGTGCATTATTTTTATCCAATATTTCCTTCTCATCTGTAGGTTTTACCTCGGTAGCCATGCCGTCTTCTTTAGGATGTTCATGGAATCTTTGCATAGTGGTGGTGTCGTTATTCTTCATCTCTATTTTCTGGGTTCTTTCTTTGTGACATTTCTTCGTAACATCATCTATGCAAATAAACAAATCAATAAATTTGCGATAAAATAACTTGATGCAGTGAGTTAAAACTTACCAAGACTAACTTCAGTAACACTATGACATAAAAACTCAATATAAAACTAACTCTGGTGCAGGAAACTGGGCGTGCGAAGAACTGACAATGCATTAATGCACAAATGATTGATAAACGGTCGCGGATTGGAACCGATATTGCCAAATTTCTGGACTGGTGTCCAGCAGAAAGACTGCCAGGATACATAGTGCACATAAACTCATAAATTCAAAACCAAGATAGGGAGGGAGGGAGATATAAACGAAACATCCGGAACAAACTTTGAATAACCCAAACTAAACTAGAACATACAAGACATACAAACGAAATGGCCAAGACACCTGAGATTGATCTTTCAAAAACGTGAGAATAATCGAAAATAAATAGCCTTGCAAACAAATACCAGTTTATTGATCACGAGCCCGCCCAACAAGGGGGAACTACCTAAAACAAAAATTAATGGCATTCATAAAAGCAGGAACACTTTGAGGATTTATTTCTAACAGGAATTTATTTCTAAAAGCTAACACTGTAAGAGATTTTTAATGCTCTTTCGTCAATTTGTCATTATCCATAAGTCTGTCATCAAATATCGATATCAACGGATAGTTTTGGGCACTTCTTCACAAACTCTGGCCAACAATATTAACGAAGCATTGCCCAGTGAAAGACGTTCTGTGTCCGGGATTTTGAGCCCACCCAAGGAATAAGACATCACTCGAGTAAGCATAGGGAGTTACTCTAACTAGACAATATCGTACCCTATTACCCTCTCTAAAATTCATGATTTTGCCATTTTTTGCGCCTATAATCAAAAAAAATGTTTACGAAAAAAATTGCATGAGTAATGTTTCAAAACTAGATTTTGGCCTTGGTTACAGGTTACAAGAAAAAGACAAGAATGAATGGCTTGGAAGTACCGTGTTAATTAAACATAAACGACAATAAAAACAAAGTATATGATTGATAATGCAAGGAAAGTTATCGTGGAAGCGGGTAAACGTTGTCAAAGAACAAATACATAGCTATATCGATATTTCTTTTTCTTTAATCTTGCTCACAAAAGCCGTAGCCTGCGCGCAAAACCCTACTACTAAGGTAAAAGTAGAGTCTGCGCAACGAAGGCCAAAATCTTGTACGATGACGCTACAACATTTCCTGCGCTAGCGCTTTGCGCTGCCCAATGCTGCAAAGCCGTGCGATTCAGAACGGAGAAGCTCAAGGTGAAGCGATGGCGAAGACCAACACATGAATTCTGTGGTTTAAAATTTTACTCAAAGAAATTGATAATGGAAATGATTTTAATCAAGTTGCTGGGAAGGGTGAAACGAAAATTGAAAAAAGAATTGTACCTTTTAAGTGTGTATGTAGTGCCAACCTCTATATTTGCAGAAAGTGCTATGGCCTAATCAAACGTCGAGCAGGAAACAGGAAGAAATTGGAAGATATCGACCATGAAATAGGAAAGCTATACCATGACAAGGGTCTACGAAGAGCATTATCGATTTCAATCAGATACATGCCAAACGTGCGTTGTTCGACGAAGCTTTATCCGAAGAGGTGAGTTCGAAAAACTGTTTAGAAACCTCGAAAAAATCAACGGTAGGTACCCGAAGCCACAACATAAACGATTTTATTCGGCAAAGGGACTTCAGAAGAACCTAGGAACTTGACAAGTACTCCTGTGAACATGACGAGACCATCGATTGTCATTTTTGAGGGAGAGAAAAAAACTCAAAGCAGAAGACTGAAAGAGAATGGAAATCTTCCCACAACAACAGCTTTCATAAAAGTAATGTGGAAATCACAAACTAGGGAGAGAAAGCTCCCGGCAGATCTTCTGTCCTTGGGAACAATGCAATCCAGAGGAACAGTATTGAGAAATGAAAAATTATAGAGACAGCTTGTTGAGAGTTTCTTGAAGGCAATAGATGCTGGAAGATGCAAACTATGTTCAGGCCCAAGATCAAAGAAATGATCAGATTCTACAACAACTCACAGTGGGAAGAATACAACCAAGAGTACAGAATACATACAATCAAAGGAAAAAGAGAATTTGAGCCAAGCTGTCTTCGGTTTACAAAGAAGGAAGATATTCTGTGATTCAATAGTGAAAAATTTGTTAAAGAGCTAGAAACACGTGCACCACTCACTAGATCCATCCTGGTAACCATGTGTCATAGAAGAAGCAAATATACAGATGATGATTTTTTCATCAGCCCAGCAGTATGCATGGCTGCAGCAGTGTGTTTCCAGAATAGGTAAAACCAGATGATTGCATTTCGGCTCATAATATCAGTTATGCCTCATCATCCAGTTTTCATGGTAAGTTTGATGTTATAGTTCTAGGACACTTGTACACACTATTTGAACACACCAAATACTGTATTCATTTAGAAGATGTTATCATATTTTGTTTAAAACTTCAAGAGGGATCAAGAGATTTATTAAAGGTTTTTGCTCAAATCAGCAGAATTACATTTTTCCATACATAAATGAAGTGAATTCAATATCAATCTAAACATATTTAGCAACCCTCCAATTGTCCACAATTATGCTATATATTCCCTGTTTCCAGACAACTTTATTGGGACTTTGCTCATTACACATTGGTCTTTTACACACATGGATGAAATTGAGAAGGAAAGTAAATGCGTCCACTAGTTTCCATCAAGAAAGGAAACTAGTGGACGCAGCTTATGATTGATAATTTCGATTTCACCTCACATCCTCATCAGATGACTGAGAAGAGACATAAGAAGAAGAGACTTACTGTTGTATGTTACCCGTGAAATGATGATAATGTCTCATATACAGCAATGCAGTTTTTCAGAATTTAGTCATGTTTTCTAAAGGAACTTAAATAATAATCTAGATTTTTTCAAAGCAAAAGTGTTTCATTGAACATATAATAAGCTGACAAATAATCTTGCCTCTACAGAACAAATTGGTCAAAACACTATAGAAGATAATACTTCTCCCTTTCCAATTTTAACCTACAGTTCTCTATCCATTGGAGGCCTTATAAAAAAATGAATCGATATCTGTCAAAATACCCTGTTCTAGTTATTCCGATTCTGTTGAGCTTGGTAACCTGATGGAGCATAAGAGACTGCAATGGAGAAATAACTAAGACTGTACTTGAACAGATCGCAAAATCGATGGACCTACAGGGAGTGCTTAAAATATAAAATATAAATTTCCGTATCCGCTAGGAGGACTTAGGAATCCCCGTCTTTGATAAAACTACAAAGAGCCTTTCCTGTTCTACTTAAAGTTTCTTACTTCCTGTGAGATATTTCACGAATTTCAAGCCTTCGATGAACCATTCTTCGTTCCCCTTGGACTTGAGGTCGACCGCAGCAACTAGTTTCGTGTTCTCCGCCATTTTGAATCTGATTTATGCACACTTGCTTTACGACTCAAAATAGAGACCGCGCGGAGGATATGATAACAATGCATACGATTGCTTTACTATGAGCAACCAATCTGCTCCTTCTCCACGTTTTCGTGCAGAGACCAATGATTGGTAATTCAGACAAGGGGCTTATTGTTTTCAACACAATCAAACGCGCGGAAAAACAAATTTCAATCGAGGCTCGGTATTTCAATCGGTATTGGCGTTCGTTGAGGAGACTTTATTTTTACCTTAGGAAGTAGAGTTCTGCGCGCAGGCTAAAAAGTCGTAGAATACGACCCACTTATAAGCGAACTGCATCTATATCCGGATACAAGCGCATGCGCTTTTAAATGGGGAGCACCTATAAGCGGGGTAGTAGTGTAACACAGAAAAAATTAAACATAAATCAAATAAATACGTCGTTAGTAACATCAAAATATGAATAAACCTGAACAACACTGAGCAGCAATTCAGCAACCATGAACAGAAACAATACATCAGAAGATTTAAGGAAGTTACCAATATTTCACGTATGCTGACAGTCCAGTGCGGCCTAACTCACTCATAATACATAAATGAAAAAGCTAACAAACAAACTGAAAAAATTCAACCAAAAACAATCTGACCCATGTGCACTTTTATTTGACAACACCCTCAAACTTTACGAATTCTCATATTCAAATCTCTAAAAACACAAAACAGCAATTTCAAAAAAATTAAGTAAATCTCTAAATTTGCCCAAAAAACAATATTAACAATCTCAGTTTTGAGCAGTGCCACTTTTGTATTTTCATTATTTAAATTAGTACGTCATTTTTCATTTGTCACTTGCCACTGTATGATATGGTACCAATATAAATTATTTAACAAGCAAATTTTTCAAGCGTACTAGTGTTATCAAGACAATCTGATGAGGACAGAGCTAACAACAGTTGCAAAATAACACTAACCTTTTGACGACATGTTGCCTAGTACATCACTTTCTGCTCTGAAAAATCGAATATATATAAAATACGTAATACATCCTTTATGCATATATTGTGCACTTTATATATATAATTGCTCATTATAAAATCACTAGTGGATGTGTCGTTTTTCACTCTTCTGTGCAAGGGGTTGATTGTAAACAAGTTATAATTATCATATCTATTTTAAACGTGCTCGATGCTACGACGCGGCATCTTAGCTTAAGTTCCTTTGGTTTCCATTTACTAAAATCACTGAAACCTCGATAAAAAGAATTATTCTTATAATTATTTTCATTTTTCCGCTGCGTGGCACCTCCTTTCGTGCCCAGTTTGCTTCAAGGGGATGGACTTTCATATAGGTCCCCGATTCCGCGTAGTTCTAGTTCACTTAGTTCCCAGGTCCTTGCCTGACAAACTTCGTGCATTACTGCACAGTCACAGTCACCCTTCACTGCATCCTTTGTCTTCTAACATTGGGAAAACAGAATTTCAGAGAATGGGAAAACATGGCAAACCGAAAGAGAAAACGTCATCGGTGAATTACTTGAAAACACGAGGGGGAATTTTTGTAAATAAAACGACATAAAGCAAGCATACATTCGAGGCTTTGGTTGTGCGAAAGAATTTTTCGAAAATACGCAATTTGAAAGCAAAGGTCTGAAGCAGTATAGCGGAAGGGCCCTCGAGGAGAGAAAATTGGCGAGCATGTGAGAAGAAAATTTACAAAATAAAATAGATTCGACACTGCTCAGGCAGTTGGGGCTGACGTCAGAAAACGCTGACCGCTGGACAGTGCAGCTCTAAACAAGGAAATCTGGATACATACAAACATATGCTTGCGTGTTATGATATAGATATGGAGAGGATAAACTAAAACGTTTCTTTGAGTCTACTTATAATTACCATGCAACCATCAAGTTTGCACCTGAGAGTTCTAGGGACAAGGCTAGCTATCTAGATATTGGTCATCGAGTGCCGAATCGAATTTAATAGGATGATCACTTTAAGAACTTGTAGGCTGTTTTAAAGGTTAGAGGTTATGATGATGTACATAGTTATTACTATTACATAGTTTATAATTATTCTTGTAAATCTGAACATTTTTGTTTTATCTTTAATGAATCTTATCATTTCATGCCTTTGAGTGTATTTTCATTATTTATGCCTAATACTAAAGGTTACTATAGCGTTAAGTTGAAACCAATATTGATTCATTAATTGCCCAGGAAAATGTCAAAGTAAGCTTGAACTATTTTCGTTCATAACTTAGTTGGTTTCACTAAGGATTCCAGAGGGTAAAGAAATCTACACCCCCTCAGGGCGAGAATATTACAAAATTATATAAAAATACAGGCTTTTGCTAAGATTTTTGATGGATTTCTGTGAAATAATTTGCAGATTGTTTACTTGTCAATTTTCACTGTGGGAGCCCACCCCCCATCATAAGTGCACAACCCACCAAATCATCAAAAATCGACAAAATTATATTGAAATAAAGGCTTTTGCTCAAATTTTGATGGATTTCTGTGAAATATTATGCAAATTGTTCACTTGTCTATTGCTGCTCTGGCTCACTTGTCTATTTTCGCTGTGAGACCATACCCCCTGTTCAACATGGATTTGCGAGTTAAAAACTAGAATAAAAAATTTATAAAATATAACTCTTCCGTTAGGGTTATTTTCGAAAACTTTCATTTTTGTAAACAACCAAGGGCCTAAATTAGGCCCATCACTTGTTGTTGTCAAACTGGTAATGTAAATATTACAAACTAAGCTTATCTCGATAGATTGTGCTAAGATAAGTTCAAATAAAGTTTTA
Source organism: Chrysaora fuscescens (assembly GCA_009936425.2). Lineage (NCBI taxonomy): Eukaryota > Metazoa > Cnidaria > Scyphozoa > Semaeostomeae > Pelagiidae > Chrysaora > Chrysaora fuscescens. Next base: position 23,084 of record JAACYV020132226.1, read on the forward strand.
AAACTATTTAAATAAATATATTAGGCCTCATTTGTGATGTACCGAGGAACTATTGTCTATTTTAGCTGTCTCGCGCCCACTATGGTTGCAGTTTACTGGGTTAAAATTGGCCACTATTTGAATATATATTTTTATGAGTCGTAGGTAGTTGGAGCATCCAGCAATTCAATTCAATTCAATAGAGAAAAATGTGACGAATGTAACCAGTCTATGGAGATGCAAGTTTATAATTCTCTTTATGAAGCCTAATAATCATATGAAATGACATGTTGACTTCATAATATTTCTAGGATTCATTGATAAAAATGGAGATAACTCACCTAGCTATGTCTAATAAGGATTTCCCATAGTAAAAGTAAGCCTCTCCACACTCGCTAGCTGTTTGCCCAAAGTTGCTGGCTCTAGAAGACAAACATTTGAAAAAATAGAAAAGTACACAAATTATCCAAAAGTCTAGACTAAGTACATTCAAGAAAGATCTTATTTGAGGCATAATTGATTCATACAATCAGGGGGTTTACCTATATCACTGCTCAAAAGACAATTTGGGGGGGGGGGGAGAGACAAATTTGCAAATTAGGAAAGAGGCCTACAATTAAAAATCCTACAAAGAAAAGCATATCATATTTTGTGCTGACAAAATTTATTCAAATGCGGCTTTGAAGAAACAACTAGTCTAAATCCTGTATAATAGCAACTAGGGGGACCAGCAGCGCAGTGCTGTTGATTAATTATAATGAAGTTGCATGATAATGGGCTGATATTTGGCTGTTAAGCCTTCTTGTTGCATTGTGCTTCGGCAAAGAATTGAATAAAAACATCACAGAAATTTGTTTACTAGTGAAACTATTGGAAAATATCGTTTGAATATCAGTGATACATCATTATATAAAGCTAAGAAAAGGGGGTCACTGCATTTGCATGTCCTGTGAACAGTATGTGAATTAGATACTGCCCCTTGCTTTATCATCAATAAGTTATTGTCTGCATTTTTGCATGCACACCTGTTTGATCTCTTTATTATTTTTTTAAATGTAAAAGAAACCCTAAATCTCTGGTCAGGCACATCCAACAGTTGATCCATCATGCTGGAAATAAATGATTGACAAAATGTTTTCCAATTTAAAAAACCCATGCTAGGCCATTCAACACTTGCCAAATCATGTTGCATAAGGTTTAATGGGTACAAAAGCAACATTTTTTTAGCTTGTTGGGTGCATTTGACCTTCATCCAATATTCCCTTGACAATTCATTAATGCACATAATGTTCCATAAATCACCATTTGACATTTAACATTTGAAAACATAATAATTTGGCTAAGGCTCAAATCTTTGTTTCTCTTTGTGAACATTAATGAGGAATAGAGCAAGAAGCAGATTGGAGATTGGAGAGTGAAACTACTATTCCTGACCAAGACAAGGGTGGCACAATTTGAAGAAAGCAGCTCAGGCATGAAGAGTGAAAGTGATGACAGAATTAAGACTTTAGGCAGTTGTTTTCAGTTTTGTTTCACTCTGCACCTTTGATCATTTGTAGATATGTTTGTACAGGCAATTATTCATCATGGAATCAATAGAAATGTTAGGTAAACTTTGAAATAGGTTTTACCAACACTTTACAGGATAGCAGTTAGTCTAGGACAGGCAAAGCATGTCATGCAGTGTTTGACCTTCTAACTTAACTGTAAACATTCAAAGAACAGCTACTACAATAACATGTAAAATGTATACAAACATATAAATACAAAATTACAAACAAATCATACAAAAAATTGTAAATTGCAACCAACATGCCACAAAATTCAAATCATAAGGCCTTCAAACAATACAACCGTCAGAAAAATATAGGGAACAATGGGTATTGACGGCTTCAGGGACTAGGTTTGTATGGCATTTAAGCCAAAGCAGTATGCCATTGATGCCATGAGGAGAGAAAATTTTAAAACCTAATGATAATAGGATACTTACAACAGTGAGCAGGCCTTCTCAAAACACTCGCATGCAGCGTTAATATCTTTGTTAGCATAATGTTTCTTGCCACTTAAAAGGAGTTTGGTAGCTTCGTCAATTCTAGGTAAAAAGAAAATATCAAATTAGTAATCATAAAGGTGGATATATACCACAGGCCTAGGCTAAGCCTCTCTGAACTCTCTCTCTGGTAGATTAAAGCCTAGTAAAAATGTAACAAACCCAATTTTCTCGTTTGTGTGGGACCTTGTTGATCCAGGTTCTTCGGCAAGAGACGTCATGTCAGTGGACAAGGTGAAGGCCTGAGAAAAGCAGTCTCGCGCGTTTTTTATCACCAAAAGAACGTTGTCACGTGACAAAGATATATGAACTCCATGGCCTTCACAAAAAATGCTTTGTGAATTTTGTGTGTCAACTAAACAGAAGGATTTCTGGTTTTTGTTATCAAATTCAAAAGGATTTCTTGCCTAAGTGCCCTACATGTTTTTACGGAGTTCAAACCTTAATAAAAGTGACACAATTCCTGCTTTGTTTCTTTTCAAATTTTTATAAAAACTCTTTTAATCATGCGAAGAATACAAAATAAATGCAAAAACCAATTAACAAAATTTTGATTCAATCCTGAACGACGTCATGATGGGGTGACTTCACCAAGCAGAATCAAGATTTTTTGAAATACACCACTTCGACTAACCGCGGCCTCTGTTTCCAACGGGGCCTGGGCCGAGTTTTGGGGTGAAAGAATTTCTCG
>JAACYV020132338.1:0-10130 GCA_009936425.2 Chrysaora fuscescens
TAGAATGAAAAGATCTTTCAAGTAGCAAAATACCCAATCGAGTGGGTAGTTTAATATACTCGAGAGAGTAAATTTTAAATTTGTTCACCTGGAAACCGGGAGCTGCCAGCTGTCTTTTTATTTATCTTAAAAGTAACCCATTATGGCTCATTCATAATTAAAAATGTTCTTTTCTCGAAAATCTAAGCCACCCAAAGATGGAAATCTTCAACTGCCACTAAAACCATTGCACGTGGTTGCATCCGGGATGATTTTTTACGAATCCGGAGCATCTGGTTGGTTTCTTGTGCTCACGGAATAAACTGAAAGTTAATAAAAAAAGATTAATTGTTCTTTTGCTTCAATTGTAAGACTAGCAATGGAACAACAGGGGCACCGCTAGAGGGGTGGGGTCCAGCACTTCCCCTTTTTGAAGTAGCATTTACCCTTTTTTTCAACGCTTTGTAAGCTATTTAGCCTATCCATGCCGTAATTATATCGATCGACCCAGATATTCCTAGTCTGTGAATAACTAGGTACGGTAAAAATGGCCAACACACATTTCTTTAATAAACTGTTGAGAAAATTTAGGCAATACAAAACTGTGATACACATCGAGAAGTAAAATGAATTTAGTAAAACATCTCGTACTGCTGCAGGCTTGAGTGTTCTTAACAATATAAATTCAAGTTTCAAGTTTCAATTTCATTTGAACAACAAATTATTAATCTATTAAATTTTTAATTGCTGTAAATGATTTAAATGATGAAAATAGATGTGCAGGGTACGCGGTATTTGGTTTTGAATATATACAAAACATCGATTGATAAGGAACAGAAGTACGAACAAAAGAGAGAGAAATAATAAAATAATGGTAGGAACAGTAAATAGGCATACCAATACTAATAAACGTCATAAAAAGCTCCTCAACTGGTTAAATTTTCTTTGGAATAATCCCATGGAATAAATGAAGATACAAACTCTAATGTTTCAATATTGTTAGGTTAACAAAAATTCCTAGTGCAACATCATCAATTACTTCCAATGTGACATAAAGTTGCTTAGAAGCTTCAAGTATGAGAGAGAATTGCTGCTTCTAATAAAAATTTGTATCGATTTTATCTTTCACTGTTATTTCCCAATCTATTTTAACGTGAAAAAACACAGAGGCACTAACATAGGATGTTGTGACCAACTCTGTTACCAACATAATTACATTACAACAAACAAACAACAATATACAGAGTGTTATGTTCCCGACGTACCTTATGGAGATCATTTAATGATAAAATCATAAAAGGCAAATTTTTGCGTATTTGGTATGTTTAATATCGAAGGGGTGCATGACCTTTCTAACATATTAACAGAGTGGGAAATGCCCCCCAGTCCCTTTCATAGTCCCTTTGTATTAACTAGTCGTATTGTATTAACAAGTTAAATGATATGCCTATTGTCCCTTCTAGCCTTTTTGACAATGGATCCCCCCCCCCCAAGTCACGGTCCCTTTAATAAGGCCGTAGGCGTGTCATTGCTTCCATTTACGTTTAACATTTACCCAACATTCGTTAAATATGTGTCCAGTTGATGTTATATTTACCAACAATTTTACCGCGTAAAATGGCAAACTGCGCTTTGTTGCAATTTTTGTATTTAGGGTTCGGGATAGTTACAGCTTTTGAGAATATATATGTATGTATATATATATATATATATTTAATACCAAATTTCATGTAGACTATGTGATTAGTTCAGCATAAAGACTAACATCTTTATTTGCTACAGAAAGAAACCACAACTTAGGGAATATGCATATATTTTATCCACTTTATGTCCTCAGTTTACTGATAAATGGGTACAGCAGAGCTTTTATACCGGCAAGCAGCTAGGATTAGATTTTAGTTTTCACTTTGGAAGAAGGGTTTATAATTTTGGGTAGTTTCATAGGGTAAGACAAACATTTTGTTCCTACAATCTAGGATGAAATGAAAGATATCAAGTTCCAAATTAGACAGAATTTATAGGCAGTGATAAATGCAGATTTTTATAGGTTAGAGGATATGGGCTCCAATATTGTATTCAAGGATGTTAGCAGACCAAAAGGCGCAAGTCAAATACACAAATTGAATATTGAAACACAGCTATTTCGAGAACAGCTAAGTAAATAAAAGCACCAGCCACAATCTGAAGTTTAATTTTCTGTCTGATCTGACAGGATGAAAGACCAGAAATAAAGAAAAATATACTGTTCGGTTTATAGAAATCTCGAATCTCAAATCTAGTTTATTAAACGAACCTCAAAACAAGAACAGTTTATAGTAGCGATTTCGCGATTCGAAGTAAAATGTTTCTATATGAACGAAAAATAGCAAAATGTGTTAACACAGGCAAATTATATATTTAATTTACCAATTCGTTTGTTTACATTTGCCTGTCAGTGTGAAGCATTGACGACCTTATGATGAAACCAGTGTAGCTTCACTGGCTGATGTAAAATGTAAGCAATGGGAAGCAATGCCAGAACTCGTTTAAATACAAAGACTGTTGGACGTGTTAATGTTAGATATCGTTAGTAGTGGTGTTAGACTTATAGTCTTGGAACAAAAGTTCCCATACTCTAACATGATCTTTTCCGCCAAATAATAGTTGATTCAAATTGCTAAAAAGGAAAACCACGAAAAGCGAAGTTGACCTAAAAAGTGGGGGGGGGGGGTTTAGAAGGGAGAGAAGAGAGATAAGGTGGGAAAACTGTGGATTTGGTGACAACTAAACTCACTGTTTCCTAGGAACAAGATTCAAATGCAGACCCCAGTTAAACTTTTCATTTCGAGATCAAGCTTTTTAAATAGATGACTACTTCTTCTCAGGCTTAATTGAGCATTTTCACGGCTTCATCAGAACATTTATGAATATGTTTTAGTAACTTAATTGGGCAGTATAAAACTATATTTCTATAAAGATGAAACAGTTTGGGCAACAGCAGTGGTAACAAACAAGCAAGCGGCTGATTAAATAGTTATTTTCGTCATTTTTTGGGCCAATCGTCTATTGGAAATTCTGAAAGCAACCCGCAACCAGAAAGAGCTTTATCGCGTTTTTGCACCCCCAAAAAACTGCTCTGATGCCTAATTTATTGTGCTATATCAGGCTTGGACAATATTTGCAGCTAAAACTAAGAGTACTATGGAGATTAATGCTGTACCCACGTTTTCATTTCTACATTAAATTGACGGCAAACATTAGCTATCTTTTTCAGAAAGCGGGGGTTAGTCTTAGTTAAGCTACGCTTGATGCTTCTAAGGGATATTATAGGCGTTGTTTCCTGGGGGAGGGGGGGGGGGGGAAGTATCAAGAATGCTCCCAATGATAGCTTTTCCCAAAAAAGAATTTTCGTTTGAATTTAAATCCGTTTAATTTTAGATAAAGCAGAATTTCTTTGAGGAGAGGGTATTTATGATGCCTGCCACAATGAAACCTGTACATCATCGAGTTTCAATAGTGAGTCTAAAGATTACAGTTTCACCAGTTGAATCAATACAACTAATGCCCTGCTGTCTCAACATTTACAACAAATAAAAATGGTTTCTAATAACACTGGCATAATAATTAATAACTATAGCACTAGGGATGTACCGGATATACAGCTGGCCGGATAATCCCACGCCGGATCTCCATTTTATCAGATATCCGGTTCCGGTCGAATCGATGAAAAAATCCGGTTCATCGACCGTATTTTTTTTACTTTCAAGTTTTACGAAATAGAAAGACACCGGGTTGCATAATGCAAGAAAATTTAGTAGCAAAAACAAATAGAACAGACTTTTACTCAGTCATTTTCAGTTTCATGTAATCAATCAGTATCAAATTTTATTGAGATTATGGTGGAGAAAGAGTAGTCTTTCGCGAGAGAAAGAGAGAGGTAGAGTAGATGGTAACTACCATATTCATCACTTGGATGTGCCGTGGTGACGTAAGACTCTTAAGTATCTTACGGCAGTTTCGATCAAATTTTTAGATTAAGTCAAGCCTTAATAGATGCCAGAAGATTGATTTCTTTTATTTTCAGTTTACCCCCAAGACTAGAATAAGGCTGGATTTAATAAACAGCTATCCGGTACACCCCTAAATAGCACCAAAACGTTGGTGGGGACACAAGTCATCATGTTTTTAAACCCCATATTCTTGATTCTGTGAAGATAAAAACATTAGAAATGTATAAGGTATCTGACCATGAAAATTTATAACTTTAACCCTCAGTCCTTAGGGGCAGTCAAGTTTTTTATAAAGTACAACATTTGGATCTAGATAGAATTTTGGGTGTTGAGTCAGACTCTGAGGTCAAAATAAGGTATCAAGATATTTTCAAATATTCCCAAAACGAGCTCTTTAGTTGTGTGTTGTATTTAGTAGACTCGCTTACTTAATCATCTGTTTCTGGGCAGTTAAGAGGAGAGTAGAGGAAGAAATACCAAGAAACAGATGTGCCAAAGGGATCTGCTGGAAATTTTTTACACACATGTTATAATTATTACTGTACAATCCAAAAATAGCACAAACAGAGCTCCTTTGTTTGTTTGATTGATTTCCACTCACTCTTGTTATTTCCACAAGGTGTGGGTTAATTTGCCAGATGCAGAGGACCATTAAAAAGCTTTGGGGTAGTCTAAGTAGAACAACGTTCATCTTGATGCGACCGCACCACATTTTTGCACTTTTGCCTGGAATTACATGAAAATTGGCAATTTTTCTAATCACTCTTTTACAACAGCCTTGGCATGAAGTTCGAAAACTCACAACTCTTAATTTTGTAACAATCTAATACCCTGAAAAGTGTTTTCTTTTCAGGAAACAGCGATTCAGGAAACAGGAAACAGTGTTTCTTTTCTCCTGATCATTTCACTTTGATATAATTTATCATGCAAAATCTACTCATACTCCTAAAGAAGGTCAACGAAGTTGCTCGTTTTTAATGCAGTACAATGAGAGTGCATCAAAGATTGATTGTACATTATTAAGGGTCCTTTTGAGTGATAACAGTTTTTACATCGGAGCAAGTCAGTCTGATAAAATATTAGTCATAATTATTATTATTACTTTAAATGAATTGTAGTCCTTGCCCTCATGAAAATTCAGTTAAAGATATAGACTTTAACATTAATACCTCATTATTTCTGATGTTGATAGATCCTTGTGCCATATCTCCATAGATCTTTCCAATGTTTCTTGTCAAATCATATTTTGGAAACCAATGGCTCTCCAACAGCAAAAGGGGTCAAGGCAATTTGTGTCGCTAGCAGCACTGTGCTGAGTTTTCAATGAATCATTGCAATTTTGCATCATGAGAAAATTCAACAAATGCTTTTTGGTTTTCTTGCCGGATCACGGAGATCTTTCAAATTCAAGTTTCTGATCACTGCTGCTGCAGCTTTCTGACCCACCCCCTGCCCCTTGGGAATCTTTTTGATCCTCACCATGTACCTCCTTTGCCATTTGTAATAATATCATAATGATTCTGAATTGTCTGATTTTTTAAGCACAGTTATACTCGACAGGCCTAGTCTCTGGTTTCCTTTCCACACAAGCAAAGAAATAAGCGAAAAGATCAAAGTTGCAGCTAGGCCAGAGTCTAATAGTTTGCAATTCCTATGATTTGCAACAAAATATCACAGGAACGAAATCGTGCAAAAATGTTGGCGAAGGTGAAAGTATCATGAATTTGTGTCAATGTTATGCATCCCAATCTTACGGTGTTTACCCAAATGAGTTGATTGAAATGGCGCTTTGACAAAATAAAGAAACCAAGCAATTAGACAAAAGTCATCCTTACAATTTATTACCAGGGTTTTTGGCCCAGTTTGAATAAATTACCAAACATTCAGCATCAGCCAGTGCACACTCAGATTCCTTGAAAACTATTAAATTTCAATTTTAAATTGCAACTTCAATTCAAAATGGCTTCTTTCTTTACGACAATCAGGGCAAACAAAAAATTGAGTTGAATTATTTTCGCGCCAATTCTATCTCGTCCCAGTTCTCTTGTTTACAATGAGGCGTACAACAAATCAAATTTCTTTTGATTGGGAAACAAAATGGAGCGTAGATAAAGTTGCAGCTGTGAAAGATTTAGTCGACCTACTCAATTTGTCAATTATTCATTGTTATAGTGACGAGCTTGGACTTAATTGGACGTAAAACCTCTCACAGTCATTGCAACTTTTATTTTTTCTTTGCAGCTTCGTTCGCTTCTAAGGTTGTGTAACCGAAAGCTCGACAATCGTTTAGGCCGTTCGTTGTTTCGTTGAAGGCGAGAAGGTAGTGCTCATTTTAATTCTCAACAACAAATTCAAAACTTAGCAAGAATTTGTTTGAAAAATTGAACAGCAATGAGTGAGTTTTGGTGCTTCAATTGTCAGCAGTGCGTTGACGAAGATGAAGTTTATAATGCCCAAAAGCATAAAAACTTTTTGGGTAAACGAATGACTGCAGTTCAATTAAGCATGGAAACAGGCAAAGAAATAGATGTGTGTATCTGCCAAGACTGCGTCTTTTACCGTATCCAAGTCTGTGCTTGTTGTAGCAAGGGAGCTCCTCTTTGTATGTATACGTTAGAAGAATGGTTTGTTTCTAACTCATTGAACAGAAAATGCCTTGATTGCACGGCCATGACAGAGACATTACACGTCAGCTGTTCTCTGCCATACTTAGTGCCAACAAGTCAGTTTATACAACAATGCCTAGCATGTTCGAAATTTAAATATATATGTTCATTCATAATTTTTCAGCATTCTTACATTGACAGCTGCTGCCATCGAGCTATAAGAGATGGCAATGAACATGAAACTGGCATCAAAAGAAGTGTGTGCATTGAATGTAAACTTTTTCATGATATAAAAAGCTACAAAATATTTCTCAAGGAAAGGCATAATTTTCGGGTTTCTCTTGAGCCTAGTATAAGCTGTACAGCTGGAGTGAAAAGCAAAGGTGACTCATCCAATGATGCTGGATCTTATGCAGACATTGTAAAAGGAGGAAAATTCAAGTCAGACGACAATCTGGATGGAACCTGTCAATTGCAAAATCAAAACACCAAGCCATGTAAAGGCCCTGTTTATGTAATAAGCACACTAAAAGGTAAAACAACAGGGAATTTAAATTTTATAGGGTCAGCTTTTGGGCTGTAATCCAAAAACATATAAAAAATATGCAATAACTTAAATCTCTGTTATGGTTTCAGAGGGAGGCAGGATGTCAAGGAAATTTCTGCTCTTTTTGCAGATTGATAAACTCTTTTTGCCCATTGATAAACTCCAAGCTACTTTGCCCCTTGGTACCAAATTGGTGTTGCAGCTTTCTTTCTTTTTTTAAAGTGCTGTTACAAATTCTTCTAAATCATCCAGTACAGAAGCGCGAATTGATACTAGGTTATGACCTTGTTTCTGTCTGTTCAGTGTGTGTGCTAGAATGGCCAAGTGGTCAGCAAGTCAGACTGGTAATCTATAGGTTGTGGGTTTAAACTAACTCACCATGAAAGAGTGGGGAGAGTCACCAGCTCTCTGTAATTCCAGGCAAACGACAAAAGGAATCATGAGGTGTGGTCACATTGAGAGGAAGGACTTGGGTCACACTGCTTAGATTAGCCTTGTGCTATTCAGTGGCCCTTTTGTGCTTAGCAGAGAAACCCACACCTTGCAAAGATAGCAAACATATTTGCCTATCAATTAATCAATCTGTACAAGAGGGGCGCTTCAAATTAGTAGTTAACAGCATTGTTCTATGCACAACATGATGCCTAGATTCATTATTGTAGATAAATGGGGCTCAAAATATAGTCCTTATTGACTCACTGACTTTTATTGTTCTTTGTATTAATGATATAATAGTTTTATAAATCAGGAAATATTGTTTGTCTTAGATCTAATCTGCACTCCAGTCACATCAACCCTTGAAAATTCCCTAAAATCTTTAGAAGAGAAAGTCAAACTTGAACTTCGTCTATCTGGCATGAATGTTGGAGTATGGCAAGAAGTATTGCATAGCAAAGTCAAAGCTACAACGCATGCATTTTCATTGCAAGGGACAGAAACAACTAACTTTGGGGACCCTGAAACAAGATGGGCCTACATGGCAGTTTATACTCCTGTACATGCAAGCATAGTTTACGACTGCTTGCTCTCCTTCAGTAGTGATGTTCTCCAGTCAGTTTTGCACTCTTTAAAGAATGAGAACAGGTAGGGAAAGTGTGTTGTGTTCAGAAGAAATATTCTACCTGGCTTTTTTTATAGTTTGCTTTGATTCTCTCCACTTAACCACTAAGACAACCGCATTTTCTCAGACCACCTAACTTGCCAAAGTATTACCACATCGCGAATGAAGGCATTGTTGAAACCACGTTTATGTTAGCTTAGGATCAACCAAGCAACCCCAAAAATTTTATTTTGCTATTATTCTGCCATGAAAACTATCTTGCTGCTCCCGCTGCCTTCCCCAGATTCCAGGGCCCTCAGAACCGAAGATATTTCTTTTTCAAAGGCTTGCGGATAATTAATCAAAGATCAAATCAGTGCGCCATTTTCTACATCGAATGTCCTGCCATTTTTAATTTTCCAAGCAGCAATGGATCCCAGTGGTGAATTTGTTTGTTGTCTATACCAAATGCCTCCGTAATAATGCCCCCCCCCCCCCGATTCATAGTCCCCCAATCAACTATGAACTACAACCTGAATGCTTATCAAATCCCTCGAATCATGAAAAGACGCAACATTCAAATTGATATGTTAGAAATGCGTGGATCAATATATTCAGGGCCCCCCCCACAATTTTAGTCCAGCCCCCACCTACTTGGACTTGCTACCCTTGAGAGGAGGGATACCTAGTTTCTGTATCATACATTTGGCCAAGTAAACAGTTGTTTTTCATTTTTAACTGTTAGAGAGCTAATATATATATATATCTTCTTTTTACTTAGTTTAGATGTTTGCTGCTTTGGGGCTGGACCAGGAAGTGAGGCTGCTGGGTTGCACCACTTCCTTCCAAGAAATACAGTTTTCCATTTGTTTGACAACTGCACCTATTGGGAACACAATGCTAAAGATTTCCTTGAAGAAGAGCTTGGCCTGTCTTACACATTCACTGATTTCGATGTCACTAAAAGAATGAAACTGGCTATAGAAGAGAAAGTAAAAAAGGTGAATTATGGCTGTTTTGGTCAGCTAGATGCCAATCAGTCGCTGGCTTTTTTATTTGTCTGTGTCGCACAAGGGTTCTGGTTTCTACGTCACGATTTTACTAGTACCTAGACTCCCCAATTTAATTTTTCGATGCCTTCAGCTTTGAGTTTTAGGGTCGATTTCCCTATAAAGATGAGGCTAGATCAATAAAAAAGTTTGATATCGTAAAGGACATCCTCGATTTTACCTTTCAATGTATTATTGTGATTGGTGACCATTAATCATTATACAATCCTCTTAGAGAGAACCAAGAATAGAGAAAGGAGGGGGGAAGAGAAATGAGAGAGGGTAACTTCTAAAGAGGGTAACAGCCAATAGCCTTGAACTAAACGTTTTGTTTTTGTTTTTGTTTTTGTTTTTTTATTTTTTAGATTTTTTATCATTGGTCTAATTACTTGTTTCTTTTAGCATTAATTCTATGTTTTTATTCCTTAGGCCAAGTTATTCACGTTTGTACGCTTCCTGTCAGCTGTTCAGAATCTATCAGACACTGTGCCTTCACTAAGATCCATAATGCAATCTGCTCCCCAAGGTGCGTGTTTTCTTTTCATTGATAATTGCATGATGTGTATCAAAAATTTTGTCGAAAGCCTGGTGTTTCCAGATCGAGGTTACAAAGAAACAAAGCACGGAAAGGAGAATGATAAGTACTCGATGTATACCTCATATGCTGAATATCGATTTGAAACTGAGGATAGCGTGGTTAAACAGCCTTCAATGCGCAATTTTGTTACTCTTGTAGGCGAATGGCTCGATAGGCCACCACTGAGTGATATCAGGGTGTATATTTTTCTTGTTATAAAGAAATCTGCGTCACCAGTTGTGGAAGTGTCTAGCTAGTTTCTAAGGCTAGTTAAGAGTCCCTCCTCCCCCTATCCTTTATAGGATAGTTGTTATCTGTTTGATGTTAGTTGTCAAGATTAGTTG
>JAACYV020132782.1:0-10122 GCA_009936425.2 Chrysaora fuscescens
TTATCAATTTTACTTGCAGGATACTATTTGGAACCAGCTGTGTTTACTGACGTCACTGATGAGATGTTTGTTGCCAAAGAAGAGTCCTTTGGTCCAGTTATGATCATCACAAAATTCAGCAACAAGTAAGCATAAAATGCATTGAAATACAAAGTTGAATCTTGGAATGATTTTTAGCAACATATACTTTATTACACTTTAATAAATCATGTACAGTATTAATCACGTACCTAATTAAGCTGCACAGCAAAGAAATAGTCTTAATTAAATGCAGCTTAACTTTTAGTGCACATTTTTTTGCACTAAATAAGATATGCGGTTTATTTTAGGTATATGCTTGATATTTCTTATCAACCACTGCAAAATTTTGTCTTGGTGTATTTTAATTAGTTGTTTGCATTCTTGGATAGCCAATCAAAGTACAGCATCTACAGCCACATCATAATACCCATGTAGCTTGATTTGCTGATGTCAAAATGTAAACAAAGTCAGAGCTCCGTCAAATACTAATTTAACTATATTTTAACAGTTGAGAAATAAGGAAATCTTGATACTATATTTTTGTTATATGTTACTACTATATTCTATTTTTTGTTACAGCGATATCGATTATGTGATTGAAAGTGCAAACAAGACAGAATATGGACTTGCTTCCGGTGTCTTCACTAAGGACCTCAGCAAGGTACAAACAAAAAATATTGACATTGCTTATGTTTAAAAGGCTCTGTAAGATGTTTCTTTGGTGCCCTGTGGTTCTAGCATGTGCTGATTTCCAGGGAACAAAGTCACGAAATGAAGTAGTCATTTTAAGCTAAATTTCTCACTAAATGTAAAAAGAAGCAAAGCCTTAAAGAACTTTCCAGTCCTTCCTCAGTTTTATATTTTTGGTCTCCTCTGTTTCAAATTTTTAATAGAGGTAGCCATCTTAGATCCTAATTATAAAAAACTGAAGCCACACGGAACTAAGAAGATTTGAGTTGGCAAAGGGACAATGTTGCACTGTACCCTAGACTAATTACATTTGTCATTAGTGTTTGCTCCCTCTCTTCAACTGATATGCGATACCCTGCTCAACTACAGCCAGTTTAAGCAAGCTTGTAGCATTTTATGTATTAAGTTGGATTAAGGTGGTAGCTTCTAATACTCGAACTGGGGCTCAAATCCAACGGTTGCCTTGTAAAACCTGAATTTCTTCTGCTTGAACATTATAGTAAGGATAACATAATAATGATTGCCTTATAAAGCATGGGAATTAACGGGATAATTGTTAACCTAAATAATCTTGCGAGGATGGTAGAATGGTTAGCACGCATAATCTTAGATTTTGGGGCTGTGAATTCAAAGCTTGTTGATGTTGTTTTAAAAGAGTAAGGAGAGGAATAGCCAGCTCTCTGTTATAACAGCAAATGCCAAAAGTAGTTTGGATATGTGAAAAGGTAGAACTAGGGTCGCACCGCTTTGATAAACACCTCTGTCTATACAGTGGTTCAGCCGCATTTAAACCTAATCCTTGAGAAGATAGCAAGTATCTGCACTAATCAATCAATTATTTTAATTTTTCTCATTTTTCCTTAGGCCCTTCAAGTGTCTGACCGACTTGATGCTGGAACCTGTTTCGTAAACACGTACAACAAAACCGATGTTGCAGCTCCATTTGGAGGGTTCAAGCAGTCCGGATTCGGAAAAGATCTCGGTATGATCCAGTTAATCTTTTTATAATCATTATATAGTAATAGTAATCTTGCCTTAGACCTCTGGACTCAACTCAGCTAAATACAGTTTTATTTGTAGTACAATTTAGGGTTATTTCATGAAGTATGTTTTTCGATTCGGTCTAGCAATCGATTTTATTTATTCAATTTTTCCTGTGTTATTTTTTCTCTCCAGCGCTTTTTCGACCTATATACCTTATAGTCATCTTTTCACCTCGATAATTATGGAATTAATCGTTACAAATGTGCAGAAATACATCTAGAATCTCGTTTCTTTTTAAATGCACAACATGTAATAAGTTAAGAACATAGAAAATATTGAAACAAAACAAATTATATTTCTCTCGATTCATACTCTTTTTTAGATTAGAACATACTGTGAAAATTTGTTAATTTTTATTTTTTTATACGATTACCATTACTTTAACTGATAAAATTTCTCCTCCTTCAGGTATGGAAGCTCTCAATGAATATCTGAAAACCAAAGTCGTCACCGTCGAGTATTAAGACAAGAGACCAAAATATCAACAAAAACTGACGAAATTTAACTGGCTTTTAATATAGAAACATGTGGGTGTTGGTTTGATAGGGAATTGTTGACAATCAGAGTGTTGAGCAGGCCTTTTTTACTCTATTCTATATAGCTTTAAATGACCCAAGTGGTCTTAGTTATGAGTGAGGTGATGGTTGATGGGTTAAACCTGACAACCATGGACGAAGAGAAACTCTCTACCATTACTTGATTCGTGAACTCGATCAGTTTTGTCTTGACTGTACGTTAAAGAATCACTTTGAGCTTGTCAAAATTGCATGCTGCTATTCGCAGTATCTTTTTCCGTTTGCCCTTCTAATCGACTGATTCCCTTATCGTAAATTATGAAAACTATAATTCACTGCATTCGTTTTCATTCTCCTTATTCCTCACATGTGCATGTTGGAGGCTTCAAAGTTTAAATGGAATAATATAATAAGATTCAAATGAATTCCTTCAACCCTTCGACAAATCAGGCCCTTGTCTAGCAAAAGTCGCCATTATGGGAATCCCTTTTTAGGAAAAATCAAGTTTTACTGTATTTCATGGTACATGCATGTGAGAAAATATGGCCGTTCTTGTTATTGCAACTTTTTCTTATTTAACCACCCAGTTATCTCCCTTCCAGTAGCTGTTCCTTATTCAAGTACCAGCAGAGAGTGGTGCATTTGCACTGGTTCTCTTGAGTGAACCAAGGCCAAAATGTGTGCCAATAATAAACACCATGATTCCCCCTTCACAATTGTGTTCAAATTTCAGTTTCAGAAATGTCCCCAAACCTAAGAAACCCTTTTGCACCCTTTTGTAGTGGGCTTGTCTTGCCTTAGCTTTGCTTTCAAATAATGAAACAAAAACCTTTGCACCATTGCTATTCGACGCTTTCCATTACTATTAAAATTATAAATGAATGAAATTTGTGATTTTAATTAATTTGTGCTTGTCGTACTATTTTGTATTTGACCTCAATGAAATCTTAATGTTGATATAATGAATATAGCGTGCTTTGAGTTGCTTAAAGCCTTTCGTTTTTTCTCTCAATCTTTGACAGTCTCTTAAACACACAGTAGTGTGCTCAACAGTTGTATCTGAGTATCTATAAAATTATTTTATAAGAAACTTAGGAAACACTTCGGTGTGCTTACAGCAAAATCATGAAACAACAGCCACAATGATATGCCCTCAGTGACGTCACGAAATCATGATGACTGCCGTGATTTTTGTCTAGGCCAAAGTTTAATCGAAGATAACAAGACATTTGCGCGCAATGAAAGATTTTTAACAACGTCAATGCGTTAACCATTGCAATATTTAACCTTTTTTAAAATAAATTAATTTTTTCCCTACTCACCAGCACTTAAAAATCAAAGTCCTTGTGGTCAATGTGAAGTACATAGCAGTGTTGATTTGTCAGTTTGCCAGCATTTTTTGTTAATGTTACGAATGAAGTTATTCTTGAGTTACTCTTACAAAATGGTTTTTTTCAAAATGGTTAGAAACAAAAGGGTGTTTTCACTTTGTTTTGTACATCAGAAATCCGAACTTAGATTGTGACTTTTTAAAATATAAGCTTACTTTTTTTAGTGGCAAACCTATATGCACTTCAATTTTGTTAGTTGTAAAGGATAATAAATTTTGTTAGTTGAAAATTGTTAAAATGCTGTGAACATTTCCCCACGTGCGCGACCCTCTGGTCAAGTTTGTGATTGCTAGTATTGCGCAAAGTAATGTACTCCAATCCACAACAGGCAATCCAGACAAATAAGTTATATCATAAAATATCTACCTTTCTTGTCTAAAGGTTAATTTAATGAGTTAGGTTAATTCATTGGATGTTCAACCTTAGTTGAGGCTTTTCCAAATAGATATATTTATGTTTAATATTATCTATTTAATTTTGTTTTAGGAGAAATCACGATAGGCAATTGTTGTTGTGGTTGATGATTTCTGATTTTGCCTGATAGTTTTTTATGCTGACTATGAGTGGAGAAAACTTTTTTTGGGATCCTGAGTACTTACCAAAGTCTTGGAAAAAGAAGAGGATGTTTTGGCAACTTTTCCTATAAAAAAAGCAAAATATCTCACAGTAATATATAAATATATCACTTTTACGATTAGATATTTAGTTTCTACGGAAATCACAGGTTGAAGTATCATATATAGCTTGATTGTAGGAGGCGCGAAAAAAGATTCTTCTTACATGCTTAGGCCCAAATTAGGCCGTAGCCTGTTTTATTCTTGTTTATGAGTATAAAGAATGATATAAGGCTAAGTTCGCGCTGGCAAAGGATTCTTAGGATTTAATGCATATACATCGAAAATTATGTTTGAAGTTGCAAGAAAGGATTGTTGATTAAGATGATACTAGAAGGCCTAGATAGTTTTGGATTAGGTTTTATAACGTTAGCAAGACATGATGACTAGGCCTGTTGGCCTGCAGGCTAGCCTAGCAAGCTGGTGTTATTTTAAGTCCTGCATTCGTACACTTACACCCATAGACATGACAGGCTACCAAATTGGTCCACTGTGGTGAAAAACTTGGAAGTCAGTTTGGAAGGACTCCTATAAACGATTTTGGTTGTTTATCGTTACTTTCATTGTGTTGTAGTTTAAGTGAGAGATATGCCAGGGTGCTTAGGCCAGAAAATCGTCTGCATAGACATACTTTTTTCTTGGCTAGTTGCATACTTTTTGCAAAAAAATCGTAATTTATAAGTTAATCATTTTTTTAAAACTAACCTGCAGCAACTGCACTACATTACAAGAATCTTGTCGCAAAATTTCGTCTAAGTAGCCCTGACAGCACAATTTTAAGCAGCTTCTCTCTACCTTAAAATACCCAGCATAGAAAACCTTAGGGCTCAATGTACCTTCTTGTGTAGGTTTTACATAAAATGCATTCTGGAGTTTATGCCTGTAGAATCATTTAGTATAGTCTGTAAAATCTCTGTAGAAAGTCTACAAACATGCCTTCACAAGGAAGGGAGAGATGGTAAGATCGTGCAAAAAAGTATACTCAATTAATCAGCCAAACAATGATTCAGACAAAGGTAATGTATGGATCAATTGAATGTAGTTCTCATCTTCATTTTAGGGGAACAAAATTGAAGTTCACATTTGATTAAATTGTTGGCAAAGATGGCATCAAAATATCCTTGGCTGAGTAATGCCGATGCAGAGGTCTTAGAGCTTTTACACCAATGGGAAAAACAAGATGGCGAAGGAAACAGAAAACCTATCAAAATCCTGCAAAGGTAAACTGGTTTTATTTTTCTAATTTCTAACTCATTGGTTGTCAATGATTACTTGATTCTCTTAAAATGCTTGTTACTATTTCAACAGCCTTGCTGAAAAAGTTGAAGCCCAATATGAAGATTTTCTTGGCCTTGCACCGGATCCCTTTGATGATCGCCATCCTTGTAAGTAAAGATCAGTTCTAAAGAATTTGCAGATAATTGTAAAATATGTAGAAATTTTGGTTAAAACTTTGTGTTGTTGACAACAGCTGCTTTTGAGACAACTTTCCTGACCCTATCTGGTCCCCAATGTAGGTTTTGATCAATGCAGCTCACAGCCCGGAAGAGCTGTTAATTATTTATTCCTGGCAACTCCTGTCAGAAACTACATAACGAACTGCAAGCATTTATATATGTGTTTTATTGCCATAATTTGCTGATTGCCTTCTGTTATTTTGATTCCATCCAGTCCACAGCTATAAGTTCAGAACTCGATAAAAGGTTAAGTAAAGTAAAATCTAAGCTCCAAGATGGGTGATCTAATTCTAGATGGACTTGACTATAAAGGGTTATACCGCCTATACTTCTAAACCTCTCACTGTCATATTTATTGATACCTTGTGGTTTTGTTTGTATGTTGTGGTATGAAAATTATTTGAATGTCTCAACAATTTTTGTTCTGTGCTTTAGCTCAGTCATATCCTGACTGTAAATTTGGAGACACTTTGAGGCTAATTGTTGGGGAAAAAGAATTCATGGATAAGGTAGTGTAGAAATTTTCACAACATAACTGTTTTTGTATTGGTACAATTGTGAGGACACAGAGTTAGACAAATTAAAAAAGATATGGCCATGAGAACAAACTGCCTATTTTGCTTCAAAAATTACCCTTTATAGTAACTCAATTTAATCTTCATTTGAGCTATTTTGCTGTAATTGTGACATGAATATTCAACTTACAAGTATTCAATCGTGAGCAAAGTATATATAATGTATAACAGTGTATACACTACACAAATCTAATATACCATATAGATGTATAGTATATATTATACAATAATACATGTTTAATCAAACACCACATTATGAACACAGAAGCATTAGTGGAGTCCAAATTCAGTTCAGCAATGTTTCCACTTATAGGCAAATTCAACTTTGGCAAGTTTGCCTGGAAGTTTCTTTATATTTCTTTATATCTTCAAAATACATTACCTTCGTTGTTTAATGTTAAACATTGTTTTTTAAAAGCTTACAGGATCATACTTTGCAAATACAGATGATGATTTTGATCTCAATTGCCAAGCGGCAAGACTGATCTTAAACATTTTGTCTGGATTAGAAGGAAAGATTTTTGAAGATTGGGTAAGTTAATTCCTTCTCCCTTTTATGGCTGCTGTTTTCATGGATAATCAACATAAAAAGATAAAATAAGACAGCTTACAGGATAAATGCTATGAAAAAATGCATTAATGTTAAATTTTGTCAGTATTTTGGACTTTTCAGATTTGTAATAATCAAAATGCTAAAAAAACTATACCTTTTTTGCAAAAGTTCATCATTATAGGGCCAATGTTTAGGACTTTTAAAGGCAATAAACTCCAAACCTTGCCAAAAATAAGAGGGTCAAATATACATAACTCAACATGAAAGAGGCACTTTCAAATTCTTTTTCTGGACAGAGATTCAGCTAGAAATTTTCATTTAGGTTTATTGCCTAGATTTTGTTCAAATTTAAAAAGAATTAAAATTGAACCATTTCCAACTAAAACTTCATCAGAAGATTTTAAATTTAAAAACTGATTTGTGCTCTTTCAGGAAAGTGTTGGAAAAACTTGCTATAAATGGGCCAAGTCAGGCAAAGAACCTTTGCGAACATACGGAGTTGGTGAGTTACAGTCATTATGTTAGTTTTATAGCTCCTTGCCCATTGTTAGTTTTTCATAAGCGTTGGGAAAGATCAGTATCACTATTTCTCAGTTTTTAAAATTTCAAGTCAGATTTTCGACAAACAAGTATGAAAGGTACATTGGCACTGGGTAATAGTGCCATTGTAACACAAGAGGAACTACTCATGTTAACAGTGTTTCAGAATGTTAATGGTTTGACATATTGATATATATTAATAGTTCACTAAAAAGCATGATAACATTAATATAGATTATGTTTGTGTATCATAGTTCACATGATTATGTTTTTGTTGACCTTTTTGTAGATATTTTGGCAGTGGGAATGCAAAACGAAGAGAATGCAGGGATGTTTAGAGAAGATAACCAAATACTTGTGAGTATTTGACTTGGCTTATTTCGAGTTAGCTTGAACTCCGATGACTAGATTCATCCATTCCTTCCGGTTTCCCATTGTGTTTTTTAGTTCAGCAATGCATCATTTTCAGTTCAACCTGTGTCATTTTGCACTGGTCTACATAGGTTGCTGCTGGTCTTCCTCTCTTTCTTGTGCCATGCTTTGGTTCCCAGAGCAGTAGTTCTCTTATCACCTCATCCTTTCTTCTCCAACTGTGTCCTATAAACTGCAGTCTATTGGTCTTTAGTGTTTCTGCTACCTTTGAAATGTTCCCGTAACGTTCTTGCCTGCTATGACGTCATAAATTCCTTTCTTCACACGGCCATAATTTGAAAAAGAACAACATAAATTTTTTAAACGTCATCCTTCCTTCCAAAGCTCTTTTCATAATTGCGAACTCCCAAAAAGTGATAGGTCCACTTTTCGAGTCTAACCGGCTAATTAACTGATGTTTAGTTGGTGTAAAAGGTTCTAGTTTCGAATCACAGCTAAGGAAAGTATAACAACATTCACCCTTATAATTTGATTCCTTGCTAGCAACAGCATATGTCTCACAATACGACATATACGCAAGACATCGCCACACGCAAGGGACAAACACCTTGCTCCTTAATTTTATATGATATTACAACAATTTATTAATATATATTATTCCAATTTTTTTTCATTTAAGGTTCCTTTGATCCTGAAAAGATTAAAATACCTGAAAGACATCAACGATCTGAGCCTTCCAGCGTTTCAAAACTTCACCAAAATAACACCAAAAGCAAACAGTAAATCTGCGTCTAAATACATCCGCGCAGCAGCAAGCAAATCAGCGAAGAAAAGAGAAGAAGATGCAAGTACAAGCAATTCTAAAGCTAAATTGTTTGAAAACACATCGAAGAAAACATCTCAAGAGGCCAGTGGTGAGAAGTCTACTGCAGAAAGCTCGGAAAGTAAAGTTGAAGAGACGAAAGAGGATGCAAAAGGTGAGGTGATGTTGAATTATGTCTGGGAGTTCAGAGCCAAGAAAAGGTCACGGCTCCACGGCTGTGAGCCGGAGAAAGGTTTTGCTTGTTAACGTCATTTTCGAGTAAGGTTTACTAATTCTATAACAAATTTAGCTTGAGGAAAATTTTCAGTTAATATGACATTTGATCTAGGAAGTGTTAGTCAATATTAAAAAGCTGAGGAAAAGTTGGGTTACACATGTGATTAAACTATGTACCTTTGTCTACATTTTGACATCCGCCAATCAAGCTACGTGGGTTTTATCACGTGGTCATGAATGCTGCTCAGTGATTGGCTATTCATCACTGAGCTCCGATAATTTCCGATGAATCTGAACAACTCTGCTTCCTTCATTCATTTTAGTGTTTTTATCATTGATTATTTGCATTTTCAGGGAAAGATTCTGGAGCTTCAGGGTCAGCTTCAGAACATGCGAAGAATTCAAGAGAAGGAAGAACAAGTAGACTAAGAAGACAGAATTATAAAAGACCATGCTGGTGCCTTTGGCCATTGAATGTTGGGACGCAGCAAAGATCATTGCTAGCATACCTGACAGCACTTGGGCAATACCAAGAGGTATGAAATAATAAACATTTGCAATATACAAATCATCTATTGGTTTGAATTATATGTAGTGCTAGTTGGTGTATTCATTCATTGTATATACCTTACAATATAAATTTATTTAAAAAAATATATTTCTAAGTATTAATAATAATTCACATCATATATTATTTTAATACATTTTAAATTATATCACTTAAAAAAAGATATTTCTTAGTAATTATTAATTATTAATTCACATCATATCATACTATTGTAAAATATTTTAAAAAATATATCAGTTTTTTAAAAAAGATATTTCTTAGCATTTATAATAATTCACATCATATTGGTACATTTTAGAATTATATCAGTAAAAAAAAGATATTTCTTACTAATTATCTATTAATAATTCACATCAAATCATATTATTTTAATTTTTCTAAAAATATGTTAGTTTTAAAAAAATATTGCTAAGTCTTAATAAGAAATGTTCTCTGTACTGATAATGATATAATGATATACTTGTATCACAAATTTCTTTTCCATTTTCAGCTTCTTCCGTTTGCTTTTGAACTCGATGCTTTGGAATTGATTTTCTATTATATGAACTCAAAGGCACAGAAAGATCCGATGCTGGCACTGCGTGGTTTAGAGGTATGGTGCTGCATATCATCAGACAGAATTCTTCTTATCAGCTATCTATCTATCTATCTTTCTATCTATCTATCATCTATCTATCTATCTATCTATCTACCTATCTATCTATCTATCTATCTATCTATCTATCTATCTATCTATCTATCTA